>SMSQ01004798.1:22644-65506 GCA_019453375.1 Ctenoplectra terminalis | reverse complement strand
ATTATTATTATTATTATTATAGTAATAATTTTGAGAAGTACAATATTAAATGATACAAATTTTGTAAATATGTTACAGTCCACAAATTTTAAATTATTACCCATTCCAAGGAACGTAAAAATTAATGAAAAAAAGAATTTAGGATCGTGTTACCTCAGAGAACGTTTCCATAAAAAATCTATTAAAATACAGGAAACTATTATTAATATCTACCGAGGACAATGCAAATATTAATGCTCAGCAATTTCAATTAACCCAGTTTGGTCGTTTAAAATATAAAATCGCAGACCAAAGCGGACATAACTACAACAAGTACCGAATAATAATTTAAAGACGAGTAATTTCCATCGCATTACCGTAACCACAATAGCGAACCGATGCTTGGACGTGTCCACCAGTCCATCGAGAATTCGAAACAGGACATTCGTCCGCGTGACTCGTTTCGTGTCACGAGTTTATCGGCGACAAAACGCGGCGTGGCTCGTTAACGCGGCGAAATATACGGCCGTCCATAACGAAGGGACTCTTTCGGCGCCGATATCCTCGCGACGCTTGCGTCGTTTTTTACTCGCCGTTTCCGCACCGTCGCCGTGTTATGGGGCTTTAAACGAGCGTTATAATGACCGCTGGTCGACGTTGATTAAAAAACCTTCAACCGGTTGACGTGGATTTGGCCAACGGAAGAGGGAAGCTAAATCGTTCGCCACGTGCTTCCGTCGAGAGACATCGATCGATATAAGCGTCAAGCTACCTTTTTTTTTTCTTTTTTTAATTCTATTTTTACGAAACTTTTAAGCCGATGGTTTTAAACGTACCAAAGGTACTTGCGATTTATTAATAAATTTAATGATTCTCGTTTGTTTCTTTCTTTTTGTTTTTTTTTTTGTCTGTTTGTTGGGTAATTTATTTGGAGCGTTAATGAATTTCGAAAAATTGATTTCAATACGTTGAAATTTTCGTTTATCGCCCGTGTCCGCTGTCAAATTTTCGTCTAGGATAATTTGATCGTTTCATACAGAAATTAATTGGATTGATCGTAAAAGTAGCCCGATTTTATTGAATCTCTGACACTGCCGGCCAGCGGCTTTAAAAGTGCTGGATTAAATGGACGACCTGGCTCGACGCCGCCAGTACAATGTATCAGTGTTTGATTTATGTGTTGCGGTTAATCTTGTTGCGAGGATTTTTATTAAAAACAACGTTAAACGTTCTATCCTGGATAAATATATCGTAACCAACCGTGCGGGCGTTGGTATTTTTCTGAACATTCAATCTTGCTGATACGTACAATTTTTTTTCTCTTTTTTTTTTTAAAGTTCGGTACCTCGAACGAGTCATAAATATCTATTCAATAAAATCGCTAAAAAATACCATTATTTGGTATACCATTTAGAATACTGGTTCAAAGCGAGCGATTAAAATCAAAAACCTCTACATCCGAGCGATCTATAAAAATCGACATAACTCGAAAAGGAATTCACCAATGATCCTTCCATAAATTTGGACGCCGGATACACCAAAAATTAGAATACACCAAAGCTCCAGAAGCGGCCAAAATTTATTCCCTAAAATTTCGTTGGCCATTAATTCACAGCTCATTCTCCGAAAGAAGGGTCACGCAAAAGTCCCTCGATTCGCCCCTAACTCCCGACTACGCAATCGCAAAACCGCGCAAAATTCGCTACCCCTTCCAAGCAACCGAACACAAACCCACCCTGTGTCGTCCGCAAAATAGCAATCCCACAGAACCCGTGCCACTACTTACAGGATAATAATCCCACCACTATGCCCCATTCCGTCCAATAATACCGTACAAATTTAATAACGTCCAGGGTTCTAACCGTGATATCGCTAAACAAGCCAAAAAACGGGAACAATGATTACACACGCGTCTCGTTTCCCCGTGTCGTCCCGCACGATCCTATCAACCGACCGTCTACCTTTTTAATAACATTACCGTCTGTTGTTCGCTTTAATCTCCATCGTTTCCGCAAAAAGGGTGGACTAAATCTTCATGGCGGCCGCGCGAGGAGACAGAATCGTCGGGCGATGGCGGTGACGCCGGTGGTTGCGACACAGGGGGATGAAACGGTGGTACCAGAGAGTGGGCGAGGGAACTTTAAGCCAGCAGGATAATCCGCGGTTTAAAGCGTTCGAGCAATAGCGCTGATACGCGAGCATTTCGTCGCTCGGTCGTTCGTTTTCCTCGTCCAGCGGGCTTCCAACCCGTTTTCCACCCTCCTTTCCATCGCCCCGTTCCGATGGTCGGGAATGAAGGTCGAAGCGTGATGGACGACGCTGTGCCGCGTGTCCGGGTATCGATGGTTTGGTAAGTAGATCGATCGCCGCGATGCGTGATGGTTCTCGTTGTTTGATTTATTCCGGGGGATGCTGGGGCGAAACGTGGGAGGTTTCATGGAAGATTTAAGTGGAATTCGTTGCGAGTGTTGATTCCAAGTTTGGTTGTTGATAGGGTTAGGAATTGGTCGGTGGTAAAACTTGCCGGTGGTATTGGAAATTGTTAGGATTAGTAGGTTTGATGGCGGGGTAGTTTGAAGGAGTGGCTGGATGATAGGAGCAGTGCTTGGTAGCAAGTTTCTGCGATAGGGAATGCTGATAAATTGTTGACGTTAATATGGAACGTGTTCGAACGTAACACAGTTACGATAATATTAACCTGTTAATCGTGCTGCATTTTTTAACCCTCGTACCGTGGGAATGGTGAGCCTGAGGTATGAATGTTTAATCTGGAGTGCCAGAGGTGTGAACGAAGAGTGTTTGGGACAGTGCAATGGAGGTGCGAGAGAGGAATGTTTGGACCGAGCGATAGAGGTACGAGAGACGAGTGTTTGGGCCGAGTTATAGAGGTGCGAGAAAAAAGTACTTGGACCGAGTGACAGAGATTATCGCGTGACCGAGGAGTTTCTGAGAATGCCTGGACAGAGTGAAAGAGATTGAGAGATAGAAAAAGAGAGAATCAGTGAACGTATGGATGGAGAAAATGCGCGTGCGGGGGAGTGAAAGAGAAATGAATTGGGAGTCGAAGAGCGAGCGTTTGAGTATTAAGAGCAGAAAGTATTGGGAATAGCGATATACAGTCCGCGTAACGCTTAGTTCCTTTATTGACTGATAAATATTAATTGTTAACCAGACGGTGTTCACGAGCTTTGTTGAGCTACCTGTTAATAACCCAACATTTCTATGATACTATTGTAGGGATGGTAAGCCGGGAATGAATGTTTAGTATGGAGCGATAGATGTGTGGACGAAGGATACGTGGGTCCTAGCGATAAAGGTGCGAAAGAAGAGCGTTCGGAACAGCTCGATAGCGGTGAGAACGAAGAGTGTCCGGGTACAGAGCGATAGAAGCGTGAAAGAAGAGGGTTTGGTCCGAGCGATCGAGATTAGCGTGTGACTGAAGATTTTCTGAGAATGCCTGGACAGAGTGGAAGAGACTGAGGAATGTAACGAGAGTTAAAATACGCGTGCGAGTTAGTCTGAAAGAGAATCCAGCGAGGATCCAGCAAGAACAGAGCGCACATCATCCGAGAGTCTGGTGCGAGAGTAAGAATCAGCAGTAAAGACTTTGTTATCTCTCGCAAATGGAGTTGATCATTGAAATACTTTACTCGAGCCAACCCAGCGTTCCTGCACTGTATCATTATATTAACTTTTTAGCGCGAGAACGGTTCGCACGGCTGAATACATTATAAAAGCGTGACTAAACGGTACGAAGAACCAGGTCTGCGTGAAATCCACCGTACCGTCCTTTTCACAACCAGAAACACCTCCGAGTTAAGTCTACACCATCTAGCCGTCACCAGATCCCAGAAAAATTCACGAGACGAACTTAAGCAGATTACGCGACTGGAAGCGTCGGCTCTACACGCGAAAGAAGCCACACGTTTCACCCCCTGTTCTTACCAATCTCTCGCGACTAAACACCGTTTCGCAGTGTTTCCCCATCCTAGAGTCTGGATTTATCGAGGAAAAATTACGAGGCCTGTCATTTCCGATTCCTGTCCTACTTCTCCGAAATGTCCTCGCTATCGCGCGACGATCGTTCGAATTAAAAAGAAAGAAAGAAGAAAAGGAGAAAAAAGAGAAAAAAGAAAAAAAATCTTTGATCGTAGCCCAAAGCTAACTTCGCACAGAAGGACCAGAGAGATAAAAAAGAAGAAAATGGGGGAACAGAAATAGAAGTGAGACGTCAACGAAAATCCCGTCAGCGACGTGGCTTCGCGATGGTTATCGTTCAGGTATCCTCGTAAAAAACACGCGCTCTCTCGTCGAATAGGGGTTGAGGGTGTAGGCGATCGGTTGGGGCGCGAGAGAGGGGGGACCAAGCAGGCCGAACGAATCCGGTTATCGGTTATCCATAAATCGAAACTGAACGAGCTGACCGTGGTAGATGGGTCATCATAATCCGAGCGGACGAGCAACGGTGATCGAGGTTCGACGCAGTCGGACTCCGGTGGCTTCGTTGCCCGGGGCGGCGGATGGGGAGGAAAATAAAAACGAAAAAAGGAGGGTAGCGGGTGGAAGAGGGTGGATTCGAGTGTAAGAGAGTAAAACAGGATAGAGAACTGTGGGAGAGAGTTGAAGAGTGTAGAAGAGAGTGGAAGAGAATGGATGAGAATAGAAGAGAATGGAAGAGAATGAAAGAGAATGGAAGAGGGTGGAAGAGGTGTTCTGTGATGACATACGAGAACGAGAGACACAGAAAGAGAGTTGATAAAGAGAAAGAAAAATGTAGGCGATCCCGCGGCGAGCCACGCGAGCACACCTGCAAACCACGATCCCGAATTAACGACCCACTTTTTTGCGACGCGTCTCTTATTATTGTCGTCCTCGTCGCGGTCGTTATTGTTGCTCGTTGGCGTCGCCGTCGCGTTGCTTCCGTTGTCGACGTTTTCTTCGTGCACGACGACAGAGAAAAATAGGAACACGCTTGGGTAAGCAGGTTTCGTTGACGGAATCACGTGCCAGGAGGTTCGAGGAGAGTTACAGATATTTTTTTCTTTCTTTTTTTTTTTTCTTTTTTTTCGAGTCGCTTTTTTCCAGCTTTGTTTTTTAATTACGAGCACAGGTTTGTTGGAATAGGTTCGCTGAACGGGTGTGTTTTCGGTGGCTTGGATTAAAGGGATGGTCTCGAGGAGGTGGGGGAAGCTTTTCAGAGGCGGTGAAAAGGTGAGAAGGGTAAAAATGCTGAGAGAGGATCTTCTGAGCTGTGAGAATTTGTAAACTTTGTTTGCGAAGTGGCCGCTGAGGAGGTTTAAACAAGTTTCTGATTATGCTGGAAAAGTTGATTTTGACACGACGCAAGTAGAATAAGACGCGTTATAGTCGGACGCGACTATAGAGGAAAACGAGGTATTACTTTTGTCCACGGAGCGAAGCTTTGCTTGGAGAACTTTATGCTCATAGTGTATAATAACTAAAGTTCTTTCTTTTAAATGTACAAGCTGTTTGTGAAGTAGTGTACGGACACTGAAAATATGGGATCCTTTTATTTTAATAAGTAGTGGTAGCAGTTAATTTTCAAGCTTCGTATTTTTACCTTCTTAAATTTACTTTAAATAGTAGAAAAAATATATAAAAATAATTTACTTTACATAAATTAGAATTAATGAAATAAACACTCGAACAAATCAATTTGCCGTTAAAAAAACATATACACTACCCGTCCATCAGTATTTGACCACTTTCAGTTTATCTATAAAAATATATTTGAAATAAGACGTTTCAACGTAATTTTTACCACAGTATTTTTCATTTGCATTTAAATTTATTTTAATATTATTATTTCATTTTTATTATAATATTATTTGAAAATTTATATTCGTTCTAGCGAGATTTACATTAAAACTTCGATGTAAATTTTCCGATCCAATTGCACCAAGTGCTCAAATACATATGGACCGTAGTATACATACTCTACAACAATTAATTTATATTTTTAAACAAGCTCCTTATCGTAAACGATCAAACAAACTACGATATTCAATTAATACAAAATCACGCGCCAACTTCCATTTAATATTTCAACAAAAAAAAAAGAAAAAAAATATTTATTACTCTAAAATAACGTATACCTCGCGCTTCGAAATTTCTACCAAAATTTCTTACAAACTCTCGCCAGAAGCGACCGATCGCCGTGCAACAGACTCCTCTACCGAAACCAGACCCGCTTGGAATCGATTCAAAATCACAAAATCGATTACTGCGCGTTGAAGCGTCCATCGAGTGACCAGCTGGCCGCGTTGTCGTCAGAGAACAAACGATTTAACGAGCCAGGGACTCGAAACAGGAAACGGAGGAGAGACACGAACGAAACTGGAGGAAATACAGCCTACGAGCGATCGCGAACGCGATACCTCGGTGCGGTGCGGCGGAATTTAAGCGTCCGAATGGACCGTGGAGCGAAATTTAAGCGTTCGAATGAACCGTGGAGCGACGATCGGTTCTCCCGCAGGAATCTGCGAGGAAGAAGAGAGAAACGACTGGAACCGCGAAAGAACGGCTTTGTTCGCGACAAAGGCAACCGGTAACCGGCGCCGTCTAAGCGTTCCCAAGGAATTTCAGATGAACTCGATTAAACTTCGAACAGATACAGCTCTGCGGGGGGAGAAACCGGCGTACGGATTGAAACGTTGCTTCCATTTGGAAGGAGGATGATCGTGGAAACGGGGACAATGGCGGAGAACGCGGAAGTTATTCGATTTACCTCGATAAATATCGTGGAACGAATCGGTTCAACTTGTTAAAAGGGATCCGCGAATTTGGTGAAATTGTTTCTTGTTTGGTTAAAGAGCGGGGTTACTTGGGAAGAGTTGTTGACGGGGTTGGGTTGGGGAAAAATTGAGCGGATAAGTTTGAGTCGAAGGAATGGAAAGTTCGGAGCTGAGAGGTTGAGTAATGCGAAGTTTAAGTTCTTTTGTTCGAACGTGTCTGTTAGATTTCAAGATTTCTTTTTATATCATTTGTAGCGTTAGCGAGGATGAATTGAAAATTTTAGTTTCCAACGAGAACTCGCTTAGAAGTACAATTAAACAATTCCAAAACATTTGTCGGAAAATCAGCATCGGTATTGAAGCAACATTTATCTTTTTTTTTCTTCTTCTTCTTCTTTTTTTTTATTCCAGCGCTAAAATACACGGACGCTCTCGAAACTTGAAGTTTTTATTCCCATTAATTTCCACCGAGAGTTCGTGACACGAAAACGATGGCGGAAAATTGGTCCGCTTATTGTTCGCGGTTCAGTTTAAACGCGGGAATGTTAAAATAATTCGCGAACACGCGCGATAAACGAGCGGGAGGAAGAATTCCCGAGATAATGGCCGGTGCTGGGCTGCCACGGGTTAGAGAGAGGGTGCGTGGGGTTGAAAAAGTTTTATTTATTTTTTTTTCACAGCGGCGCACCGGTTAAGGGAATTAGGAACTTTTCTAGGTCCAATAAAAATTTTTTTTTTTTCTTTTTTTCGCCGCGGCCAAGTGCAATGCACGGGAACTTTTCTGTGACTAAGTGCGAGCTGTAAAAAAATTTACAGCGCGCCAGAAACGGCTCGGCGAAAAATTCCGGAATTACGACGTTCAAACGGGAAACGTGTCCGACGATACAGGACGGGCCGGAAACTGGCTGTAATTACGACGCACGTGTTTAGTTACGAAAGAAAATAAATTAGCCAGATATATTTAAAGCAAAATTTTTTTTTAACCAGACAGTATTCTCTGTTCGGAAAATTCATTTTTATTTGTATCATCGATGTTGCTTTTTTTTTTGAAGTTGAAGTAGTTTTGCGATTTTTTTTTTTTTTTCAATTTTATCCGCCAAATGGGNAACGACTTAATTTATGATACGGACGAACTCTAGCTATTTTTGAGAACGGTCATTTTCACATCTGGCATGTTATTAGTTTACGACCTAGAAACCGGCGAATATTTCGGTGTTTGTCGATTTCTGCTCAATAGCAAAGTGCCGTACCCTAAAACCTCAACAGGAACTGACGCACGTGTACTTCAGCTGCGACCTTCGGACACCGTCACATCTGCACTTACCTGACTTGGGACTGACATACGAACTCTGAGGGCGTGACATTGACCACCTCTCTAGACACCAGAATTTAGAACTGATTGGACATAGCATGCCTCCCACCCTCTTGGCGATGACACGCCTAGCAAGGGTGTCTAATATTTAAGGAATGACAAGAGAGTATAACGAGTATAACACAGTATAAGACAGAATTGAAGGGAGAATAAGATTAGAACTGAACGGCGAACTGGGTGAGAGGTGAATTGTGAACTGTATTAAGAACTGTATCTGAACTAGAACTCTGAAACATTACATTGTGAACATTTGTATTATCTGTTACAAATATAGTTATCTATTTATTGTTACAAAAACGTGTTGGCATCTTACATGCTATATTATCGACTCCACGATAACTGTGGGAGTCAACAGCGGGGTTACTTGGGAAGAGTTGTTGACGGGGTTGGGTTGGGGAAAAATTGAGCGGATAAGTTTGAGTCGAAGGAATGGAAAGTTCGGAGCTGAGAGGTTGAGTAATGCGAAGTTTAAGTTCTTTTGTTCGAACGTGTCTGTTAGATTTCAAGATTTCTTTTTATATCATTTGTAGCGTTAGCGAGGATGAATTGAAAATTTTAGTTTCCAACGAGAACTCGCTTAGAAGTACAATTAAACAATTCCAAAACATTTGTCGGAAAATCAGCATCGGTATTGAAGCAACATTTATCTTTTTTTTTCTTCTTCTTCTTCTTTTTTTTTATTCCAGCGCTAAAATACACGGACGCTCTCGAAACTTGAAGTTTTTATTCCCATTAATTTCCACCGAGAGTTCGTGACACGAAAACGATGGCGGAAAATTGGTCCGCTTATTGTTCGCGGTTCAGTTTAAACGCGGGAATGTTAAAATAATTCGCGAACACGCGCGATAAACGAGCGGGAGGAAGAATTCCCGAGATAATGGCCGGTGCTGGGCTGCCACGGGTTAGAGAGAGGGTGCGTGGGGTTGAAAAAGTTTTATTTATTTTTTTTTTCACAGCGGCGCACCGGTTAAGGGAATTAGGAACTTTTCTAGGTCCAATAAAAATTTTTTTTTTTTCTTTTTTTCGCCGCGGCCAAGTGCAATGCACGGGAACTTTTCTGTGACTAAGTGCGAGCTGTAAAAAAATTTACAGCGCGCCAGAAACGGCTCGGCGAAAAATTCCGGAATTACGACGTTCAAACGGGAAACGTGTCCGACGATACAGGACGGGCCGGAAACTGGCTGTAATTACGACGCACGTGTTTAGTTACGAAAGAAAATAAATTAGCCAGATATATTTAAAGCAAAATTTTTTTTTAACCAGACAGTATTCTCTGTTCGGAAAATTCATTTTTATTTGTATCATCGATGTTGCTTTTTTTTTTTTGAAGTTGAAGTAGTTTTGCGATTTTTTTTTTTTTCAATTTTATCGGCCAAACGGGTAAAATGGAAAGCTGTTCGTTGCGGATGGATTGTTTGAAATATATTCAACGCGTGTTAACTGATAAATTCTTCTGGAATTTAAAGCGAGGGAAATATATTTGTGGTTGTAAACGGAAGAGTTTCTGCTGAAATAATGTTGGTTATTAAATCAGTTGCTTTAACAAGCCATTTCTGATTCAATAATTCTTCGAATATACCCATTGCCCAAATAAGCGTTGTAACTACTTCCTACAGTTTTATGATTCTTTCCGTCCGAGTTCGACGAAAGAGAACGATCATTATAAGTTGCAAAGAGGGTCAGGTAGAATATATATTCAGTTGAGCTTGGTTTTCCATGCTCGAATTAGCAGATACGTATTACGAACTGGCAACTTGCACGGAGATCAAAACAGAAAAATTCATGACTTCCTGTGTACTTCTTTCGCTGAAATAGAATACAAAATGTAACCAATTTATCTTTCCGGAAGAGTACTTCGATAGTAATCTATTTTTACATTTCATATTTTGTAAAATACGGGAACTTCAAAATTTGGAATGTAAGAGTTGTCGAACGCTTTACTACGCTTAGCTTGGTTCTGTTGCAAAGTTAATATTTTTTTAACTTCCGTTTATCGGTTACGTTTAAAATTTAAATTCAATCATTAAAAGTTTGGATTATTAAAAATTTCCAAATGCATGATTCAAGGGTTACCTAACCCTTTTCCACTTATATTATAATTATTCCATAAATAAAATATCTTCTAGATTTTAACCACTCATTTCGAATTATATTCACCCATCGCATTCTTAATTTTTCTTTTTTTTTATATGGTAAATTTGCGCTGTATTCCAAAAAGCTAAAATTTTTCCGAGATCTATAATCGAAAAATTATTCAACACGATATTAAATTTAATCTCTGCCCCAATTCTTCCGTAAATAAAATATCTTCCAAATTTCAACCACGCGTTTGAAATTATACTCACTCATCACATTTCTATTTTTTTTTTTTTTATGCAACAAAATTTATTCAATACTCCAAAAAACAAAATTATCTAAAATCCACGATCGAAAAAGGAATCAACCTCGTTTTAATTCCCACTCCAATTCTCCCATAAATAAAATATCTTTTAAATTTCAACCACACATTTGAAATTACACTCTCCAATCGCATTTCTAATTTCTTTTTCACACAGCAAAATTTCTCTCTATTCCAAAAACTAAAATAATCTAAAATCCCCGATCGAAAAAGGATTCAACCTCGTTTTAATTCCCACTCCAATTCTCCCATAAATAAAATATCTTCTACATTTCAACCATCCATTTGAAATTACGCTCTCCCATCCCATTTCTAATTTTTTTTTTCAAACAGCAAAATTACTCGATATTCCAAAAACCAAAATAATCTAAAATCCACGATCGAAAAAGGATTCAACCTCGTTTTAATTCCCACTCCAATTCTCCCATAAATAAAATATCTTCTAAATTTCAACGATCCATTTGAAATTACGCTCTCCCATCCCATTTCTAATTTTTTTTTTCAAACAGCAAAATTACTCGATATTCCAAAAACCAAAATAATCTAAAATCCACGATCGAAAAAGGATTCAGCCTCGTTTTAATTCCCACTCCAATTCCCCGATAAATAAAATATTTCCCAAACTTGAACCTCTCGTTTCACAACCACCCCCATCCCTCGGTCTGCAGCACGGTTTACCAAGATCACCGCAGCGAAATATACACAAGCACATGCAAACATACCTTCAGAATCGTTGCGGTGCTCAGTACCGATGAAATTAAAATGTAATTCCACGCGGCGCCCTCGTAATCTCCGCGAGCAACGCCGAGTGTCGCGAATACGTGCATCGGGTTTGCCGTGGCGCGAGACTGTTCCCAGAGGTATGGCCGCGGGGGTGGCGGCCGCAAAGGGAGCCTCGACGGCTCGACCGGCTTATTTGCATATTTTAATCTAACGGCAAAAAGTCGCGCGACGCTAGTTTTCCCATTAGTTCGCCGACACTCGACCCTTTGGCCGGTCGAGCGTGCTTGGACAATGAATTTTATGAGACATTCTGGTTTTTCGATAGATTTCAACATGTAACATGTGTTTTCGCGTGTTTAATAATTGTTCCGAAATTTTCTATCTCTGAAGATAAATCGAAGACTCTTCGGTATATTTTGAACAACTAGAGTTGATCGTGCGAGGTAAATAATAAGTATCGACCCTTCGAATGCACTAATTTTTTATAATAATAAAAATACTGGAGGTGTAGTCGATGAATTTTGTAAAATTGCTCCTTGTTTATTGACTCTGTTAAAAAAATTTCGAAATAGAATTTATTGCGTTCGAATAACCTAATAGGATAAACGCACTCCGATTTTTCGATGGCTCATATTTTCTGAGAGATAATTTAATGATATTTATTGACTCACCCCGTGGATTCGCTGTATTATAATTATTTAACAAAATCAATAAACCGCGGAAACCGAATTCACTGTTACGGAAATATTGCTGTATTTCAAAGCAAACTTGTTTTTCTGTTTTTTCTCTTATTTTAATGATAGAAGTGTACAACCATGGATTAAAATTTATCTGTATTTAGCATCGAGTTTTAAAAAGATGAAAAATTACCAACTGCAAAAATTAATTAAATCGCTTAGGTTAGACCCAGCTTATTTCGATTCTTATCAAAATAAGTCTTCAGTTAAAAGAAACATTTATAACCCTCGTACGCTTCTCGGATAAAAATTTACCCATTATACATTTTTCTGTTTCTGAATATTCTAAAATATTTTATTTCTCTCCGATTATGCTGCAATTTCATATATTTCTTTTAGATATTAAATCAAGAATAAAAAGGAGCTTGTTCACATTTTCTCCGAGATACTATTATAGTAAATAAAAAGTCAACCTCGTTTCTGTAATTATTTCCGTGGAGCGTATGGTTAAGTTAAAAAAAAAAATTGTTTAGTATAGACGTTCCATTATCTAGTTTACAATAAAAAACTAAGTTTCTAAATTTTCGCTATTATTTTTACCATTCTTCACACAGAAATTACCCAAAATTATTGGATATTCCAAAAACTAAAATTCCCCAAATTCACGATCGAAATTTAATTTCTAAACCGAGAATAGAAAATTATCCAATTCGATTGGGCCACCCCAACGTTTTCTCATGATCTATTTATAATCTAAAATTTATATTCATTCCAGTTAGCGATATTTACATTAAAACTTCGATGTAAATTTCCCGGTCCAATTGCACCAAGTGCTCAAATACTAATGGACTGTAGCATACATACTCTACAACTATTAATTTATATTTTTAAACAAGCTCCTTATCATTAATACAAATACATATTCAATTAATACAAAATCATGCGCCAACTTCCATTTAATATTTTAACAAAAAAAAAAAAAGAAAAAAAAGATCTATTACTCTAAAATAACGCGTACCTCGCGCTTCGAAATTTCTACCAGAATTTCTTACCAACTCTCGCCAGAAGCGACCAGAAATTTAATTTCTAAACCGAGAATAGAAAATTATCCAATTCGATTTTCCAATGTTTTTTCATGATCTGTGCCAAAAATGTATCAAGTGTATCCCATCGATTATTAGGTTATCGCTGAATAGCCTCGTCGAGAGGACTCGATTTATATCGGAGTAGTAGAAGCGAGACAAGATTACGATCCCTAGCAGAACGGTGTCGTAAATTTTTAATGGTGCCGCGCGTACCGCGCGGACAAAACTATGCTCATAAATACAAGGGAAGGCGATGGTTTGTCCTACAACGGACTACAACTTCCCTAAAAAAAAAATTGTTTAGTATAGACGTTCCATTATCTAGTTTACAATAAAAAACTAAGTTTCTAAATTTTCGCTATTATTTTTACCATTCTTCACACAGAAATTACCCAAAATTATTGGATATTCCAAAAACTAAAATTCCCCAAATTCACAATCGAAATTTAATTTCTAAACCGAGAATAGAAAATTATCCAATTCGATTGGGTCACCCCAACGTTTTCTCATGATGTATTTATAATCTAAAATTTATATTCATTCCAGTTAGCGATATTTACATTAAAACTTCGATGTAAATTTCCCGGTCCAATTGCACCAAGTGCTCAAATACTAATGGACTGTAGCATACATACTCTACAACTATTAATTTATATTTTTAAACAAGCTCCTTATCATTAATACAAATACATATTCAATTAATACAAAATCATGCGCCAACTTCCATTTAATATTTTAACAAAAAAAAAAAAAGAAAAAAAAGATCTATTACTCTAAAATAACGCGTACCTCGCGCTTCGAAATTTCTACCAGAATTTCTTACCAACTCTCGCCAGAAGCGACCAGAAATTTAATTTCTAAACCGAGAATAGAAAATTATCCAATTCGATTTTCCAATGTTTTTTCATGATCTGTGCCAAAAATGTATCAAGTGTATCCCATCGATTATTAGGTTATCGCTGAATAGCCTCGTCGAGAGGACTCGATTTATATCGGAGTAGTAGAAGCGAGACAAGATTACGATCCCTAGCAGAACGGTGTCGTAAATTTTTAATGGTGCCGCGCGTACCGCGCGGACAAAACTATGCTCATAAATACAAGGGAAGGCGATGGTTTGTCCTACAACGGACTACAACTTCCCGGCCGTCGATTCTAAATCCATTTTCCGGCATGGTCGACAAATTTCCAGCGATCGGCCGCCATTAATTCCAGGGATATATCATTGGGAGACCGAGACCATCGGCATGCCACAGAAAAGACATAATTTACGGAAATAACGCGCACCTATGAACGAAAATCGTGTAAGAACGATGGACACTGTTCTCTTTAAATCCTCGAAACGATGTCTGAAACGTTTTTTAAATTTATTTATTCAAACATCGGTTGACTTTTGTACAATTTTTTGACGAAGTCGTTAAGCTTCTTTTCACGCGACAGATATTTTAAATCATCGATTATATCTATTCCTGAAACAATTTTTGATAATTACTATTTTAATCGTATTTAAATAGGTATTTTAAATAGGTTATTAAGTCCGGTGTAATAAATTATAATTAACTTTTGTAACTTCAATTTACTTTACTCGATTAAATTTCGAATAGATCGGTACCTTATTAGCTACTAAAAATTTATACCTCATTTTAATAAATTATGATAATCTATAATGTATGTATATTCCTACATGTATATTAATGCAAAATTACCGTTTTTTTTTCTTTTTTTTTCTTTTTTTTCTTTTTTCTTTCTTTTAAACCGAAGTATTTAATTAACAGTGTATATCGAGTAAAGCGATAAGCTTGTTCGGAGATACGTATTTAGTGAGAAAATTCTAGCGAGCTCCCTAGTGGAAGCATCGAACTTTCCCGTTTGTTCTGCAAACACCCACCGTCGTCGAAGCAACCGTATCGTTCTTGCGTTTCATTTCTTGCTGGCTCCTTCTTGTCCCTGTTTCTTGCTGACTCGCTTTTGTCCGCGATTCCGCTTCAACCGTCCGATAGATCGAAGAGAAAACCAGAGAGGAAACGTCCCTTGAAAAATGCGAGACTCGTGTTCAGCGTGGAAATCTCTTTGCACGCCCCCGAATTCGTCGAATCGCGAAACTTCTTTTCAGCGTGCCTCAAAATACCTCGACGTGACTTCCGCAACGCACTTTGTCACCGTGACTTCGAAAAAGTCAAACGGAAAGCGTTTCGAAAACTTCGTCTATCACTTTTCGAAAGATGCTGTGGGTTAAAATTTGAACCTGAAAACTCGGAATTCGCGGTTTGTCGAAAACTTCGTCATTTAGAAATCGTGTTGGGACTTCAGAATTTGGAATTCGATGCGTGCTGCGGAATTTTTTACTTGGAATTGATTCGAAGATTTGAGATACGGTCGAAACGTTGGAACACGGAATTGAAACGGTGTTTTCGGAATTTTTAATTCGTCGGATATTTTGCGGACGTTGGATTCGGGAATTTAATAAGGGATTTCAGAATTTAATGTTATTGGTTTCAATTCTTTTATTTCTCAATTTATTTCTCAATTCAATTGTTGATTTAAAAATTTTGAATTTATCGGAGACTTTGAAATTCGCAGTTTAGCGTTTAATAGGGAGCAGAATTTTTAATTTAGAAACGATTTCCGGAATTTAAAATACACGTCGGAAACACCAGAGTTAGTTTGAATTTTCAATTTACTAGAGACTTTGAAATTCATAATTAGAATTTAATGGAGACTTCATAAATAAAGGTTTGATACGAAACGAGGATTCAGAATGTAAAATTTAATAGAAGCTTCAGAAATGAAGATCTATCGCGGCAAAGTCATTAGAGCCACGAATACAGTAGATACTTCGTAATTATAAATTTACTACCGACCTCAAAATTTAGAGTATTGATTAAAATGCATAAAATTCGGAATCCAGCACGCGCTTCAAATTCGGATATTCATTAAAGTGTCCGCGTCTAAAATTCCGGTACACATTTCGTTTCACTATTTATATATTTTAATAGTAAAACCATCGGTTCCTAATTTTTCACGTAAATTTTATATTTTAAGCACAGTGGCCTTTGAGGAACAGAGAAAAATATCGATCGTTCGAATAAAAAAACCTGTTCGATTAAAATTCAATCGAAGAATAAGATTTTTAAAAGACACGATGTTCTTCCAATCTCATTGCGTTATTACTTATTTATTTATTTTTTTTATTAAACTTTCAAATCTCAGCTGTGGTTTAATACAGCAGATATCACTTTACCGTAAAAATTTCTTAACCCTGGAACAATCACAGTGATCCAAGCGATCAATTCCTAATTTCTTATTAAAATCTTATAAAGTTACCGCGATGCATTTTTACAGATCTTTTCTGATTTTCCGTTAAAAACATAAAATAAAGCCTGTCTCTCTTACAGTGTGTATTTTTTCATGTACATTTCTATTTCTTCGATACGATTAACACGTGGACCGCCACGCCGAAATCACATGCTTTGTTCAGGACGCCACAGCGATAGAAAATCTTTGAAAAAAGAAACGAATCTCATTTTTCATCTTCCAATTATAATTTCTAATCGTTGAATAGTGCACATTTTATTCAGCGCTGATCAAAATTCATTAACTCTCAATATTCGTTCAACTTTTATAATTATGAACATTTGAAGCAGCACACCGATGATCACTGTGGCGCTACACGAGTGGCGTGGTCACATATGTTAACCCTTTGCACTCGAAAGACACACTTCTGCGATACTTCTCCCGAGAAACAGAGAGTAGATTTTGACGAGTGCTTTCTAAAATATTGCACGAACCAAAGTCATCAAGCTTAAGATTCAATATCATTCAATTGTACGCGATTCGAGTCGCTGCATTGATCCGAGTAGCGAGCGAGAGTCATCTCTCCAGCGCAAAGGGTTAAACTGCGGTCAAACATATCACGCTCCAACGTAACACAAGTGAGAAACCCTATTACTGTAACCCAGAAGAAAAAAGAAAAAAAAAAAAAAACCCTCCACTTTACCAAATACGAACCACCCATCAACCACTTCCATACTTGTCAAACACGTAAATACGCCCCCCTGTTGAGTAAGGGTGATTTTTTCTCATAGAGTTCGCCGGACAAATCTGCCGATGGTCGGTGCGTCGTCGGAAAACTCGGGGAAAATATTATGGCCGGGCCAGGGGTGCATGAATTATTTATACGCGAGGAGACGGTGAATTGTACCGAAGCCCCCGTGGCGGCGTGGTCAGAATTTTATGGCCACGGTGTCTCATCATGGCCGCAGCTGGGGGTCGGCCACTCATAAATAGGTCGTGCACGCGATTCCATTAGATTAAATTATAATATTAATCGCGCGAACGAGCAGCATCCCGCCAGGTTTCGCCTCCTTTCTTCGCCCCTTAACGCTTTAAATTCCGCGCAACGCCGCTTATAATTCGTGCGAGCGTCGAGTCGATGAAAAATGTTCGCCTACGCCATCCTCCTCGTCCCCCTTCCTCTGTGTAGGTTGCAGCGTTTTTACGGGCCAGAGAAACGTTTCTCACTCAAGATTTTGTTTCCTTGCATTTTCGCTCACTTTTTTCGGCGGTATATTTAAAGATGTAAGAAAGGGTTGAAGTCTCGAGGAGTTTCCAACGTATCTTTTCTTTGTATTTTTTTTTACCGATAGATAGTTTCCTGTCGAAACTTGGAGTTTTACAGGCTGTTGAAGGTGAACCAAGAAGGGTGGTTTTCTTCTTTTATCGTAGCGTCTGGTTCTCAGCGAGTTGGTCGGTGCTGAAGTTTAAGAGACGAGATAAGTGGGATAAGTCGGAATAGGAGTCTGTTTCAAGTCGTATTTTTATCTCAGATAAATTTCTAATTGGAAGAAAATTTTAACTCTCGAAGGTTTAAATTGTGTTTCCCGATCGTGTACTTGTAAGCTTTAATATTGGAATTACTAGCCATTAAAATACACCTATTTGTAGAAGAAAAATAAAACATAAAGAAAGAAAAATGAAAAAAAATAAATAGTAAAGAAAAATAAAAGAAAATAAATAATGCAAGGGAAACGAATCACCGAAAGTCCCAATTCCATTAAAAAATTTCATTGGACTCAGACATTTCGACCACTTTCAACGATCAAAGTATTAAAAACAGAAGTCACTGAGACGATTCTAATCGTGACCAAAAAATTCTTAAACCAAACAGAAAATGGTACAAACCCCGAATAACGATTAACCAAATGGCGAGACCAACCCCGTACGAAACTCCTCGAAAGATCTCGCTGATAAAACAAAAGAATCTCGAGAAGTTTTCCGGTAACAGCAAAAGGGGAAACGGAAAGAAGAGCATCGAGTTTCGAAACTTAAAAACACCTGGCTACTATTCTCGATCGAAAACGACATTTCCTCCCTTCAGAGGATCGTGCAGAAAATGGTGAAAGAGAGAAAACGAGGACATCAAAGGAGCTCGATCGTCGAGGCGATAGTGTATCAGCTTGAAAGGAGGATCGAAAGAAACGGTAGCGAACAGGTAGAAACGCGTATTAATTAAGTTGGCTTTTAATTAATGTAGAGCCCACTTCGACCACGAAGGATCGCTTAGGACGGAGCTTCCCTTTAAGCTGTAATTACATTTGCGATACACGTGTCGGTGTACGCTCGCCAGCACCTCGTGCCACACCATCCCCTTTAGTCCCTTCCTTTCCTCGATAGCATACCGGGTGCCTCCATTTTTCTTGTGGCTCTAAATAGGGCCAGAAAATCACAATTTCGTTCGACGTTTTACGAAAAAATTTGAAGATCTCAATTTAATAAAATTAAATGAAATAGAATTATGTTACGTTGGGTAAATTAGAGAATTTTTGTTTAAAAATTATTGTTATTTGCACAATGAGGTGCACAGCAGAATTTTGTTCGAAATTTTAGGAAGAAAATTTGAGGATCTAAATTTAATAAAATTAAATGAAAATGAATTATATGCTGGGTAAATTAGAAAATTTTAGATACAAGGGTGGAAAATCGAAGATGCTTTTTCTTTCGGAAAATTGTTTCAATTAAAGTGACTCTACAGACATTGAAGAATTTTTGGATGACCAAAGTCATCACTAAAATTTGAAGATTGAAGTTCCTCTTTATAAGTACCTTCTACAAATTGATGTACAATTTTTTTTTACGCCGTATAATATTTTAAATATCATTAATTTGTCGTCGAAAATTTAGCTCCCTTAATTCGACGCATCGATGTATCAGAATATTTTACGGAAAGGAAAGAAGGAAATAATTTTATTTCAAAAATTGTGAAACGTATCCGTAAACTCGTAGAAATATTTGGAAAATATGATATTAAAATTTCTCAAAAGCTCTGCGATGACATCTACATTATTTTAAAAGAAATACAATTTTTCAATGTTCGAAAATGAATAAAATTGATAGTACAGCCAATTGAAACGCATTGCTACATTTTATTCGATCCACAAAATTGAAGCACCAGGTACACACGAAATACACGAAGAGCATCGTATATCTAACGCTACGTACGAGCCAGCTTTCGGCGAGGAACCACCGGAATATTCATCGCCTGCGAGTATCCAAAAAGTGGGGACTGGGGATTTCCCAGCGTGTCGTGGATTACGTGCATCGTCGACGAGAATTCGACTATCGAGCCTCCCGAATGTATCAGTCGACTGGAAATTATTTCGATTCTGATATCTTTCGAGCACGACTCCCACAGATAGAACGTAGACGGTTTCTGGTTTAGAGCTAGCAACAACTGTTTGCAATTTTGTGTAATGCCAATCGAAGATACGGATACGAATAAAAAATTTCTTCAATATTGCAAAGTATAAATTGTTATAAAATTTTTATAACAATTTTTGTAAAGGGAAAAAAAGAAAAAATTATTTCAGCTATTATAATTCGATCATTAATAAAAAGAAAAGAAAAACAAATTCGATATAAATATTGCAACGATATTTTGTTACGTACTGACTCACATTTACTAATTGGAACTACCGCTATCCATTTCTTCAACCCCTCAAGGAAATTACTCATTACCCAATCATTAGAAGTACTATTATCCCTTAATAGGAACAATTAACTCCCACGTTTTATAGCCCTCATCATCACCACTCCTAACTTAACCTTTCCCTTTATGACTCCGAACTTCAATTCGCTGAAAAAAAAAATTCCTAAATCCCTCACCCCTTGTAATCTCTCTTTGACCTATTAATCGAGGGCGATGAGTCAACTCGCCACGACTATCATCGACGTTTCAGGCGAAATAATTAATTTTTCTAGAAATTATTCCCCGTTTCAACGCGTCGTTGGATACAAGTTACTTTATTGTATCATACATTCGCAAAAACTGAAATTAAACCTAAACCTAAACGAAAATTAATTCCTTTTTATTAACTTTCAATTCTGCGTTTGAAGAAGATACCAAAAATAAATTGCCAATTTAACCTTCTTACGATTCTTCGAAGATTCTCAACCCCATTGAGCACCAGGTTGTTTAAAAAAATCATCTAACTTCAAGAAAAATCATCTCCAATATTATTATATATATTTTTTTTTTTTTTCGTAACTTAGAAATTTTTTAACCAAAAAAAAAAAAGAATCACGATTGGATCAGAAGCTATCCAAGAGATGTACTTAAGCAACGACCACGGTTCCGGCAAAGAAATCCTGGCTAAAATTCAGCAGATCAGACCTTGCGCCGCAGCTGTCGTTTCCTGAGTTTCCGGTTTTCCGATACGGTGAGAATATACGCGGCAAGGATCGCGGCTCGGATAATAGGGACGGCGATAACAATAACAATAATCGATAATCTGTAATCCGGCTGATATCGTAAAGGGGCGGCTCGAGGGTTGTCGGAGGCCGCGAAAGAAAATCGAAACGAGCCAGGCGTGTAACGTGCACCGAGGAGCTGTAACGCGCTCATTTTCCACGGATACACATGTAACGTGTTCGCGTGTGCAAATCGGACCACGGGAACGCGCGAAATTATCTCGTTCCCGCAAACGAGGTCGCGTTAACTGCGATTACCGTATCGCGATCGAAGCAGTTCGAGCTTCGTGTCGGCTCCTTGGGGATTTGCGTACGAAACTTTATGATTCGAGTAGTTTTTAATTTTCTTTAATTAATTCAGTATATTTTTTATATATTTTTATTAATTTTTATGGCGTGTTTTTTTACGGTTTAAGGGCTCGAATAAGTAACTGGTTATTTTTGTTACCATTTTTATTGTTCCTTTCACTGCTTTTTTTTATCGTTCTGTTAGGTTATTTCTTAACGCATTCGAGAACGGTGACGTCATTTAAAAATCTATTGATGAATATTCACAACGATTATTTAATTTTTCTTTTGTACCAAGAAACTGTTAGGTCTGTTGCTAAATATTGACAAACATGGTTCTATTTTTATCCATTTTGCAATAGAGATTCCACGATCGTTTTCAAGTTTTCATCTATAATAGAAACCTTGAGACGGAAACCAATACTGGAAAAGAAAAATATTCTAAATCAACTATTCAATTTTTGTGATCTTGTGATATTAGAATTCTTAGATTCCATGATCGTTTTCAAGTTTTCATCAATAATAGAAACCTTGAAACGGAAACCAATACTGGAAAAGAAAAATATTCTAAATCAACTATTCAATTTTTGTGGCCATCTTGTAATATTAGAATTCTTAGATTCCACAATTTTTCGAATTAGATTCCACGATCGTTTTCAAATTTTCAATTATAATAGAAACCTTGAAACGGAAACCAATATTGGAAAAAAAAAATATTCTAAATCAACTATTCAATTTTTGTGATCTTGTGATATTAGAATTCTTAAATTCCACAATTTACGAATTACATTCCACAATCATTTTCTAATTTTCATCTATAATAGAAACCTCAATATAAGTTTCCACCTTTTTTTTTCCCCCGTAAAACCTACTTCTCACCCAATCACCAATTTTCCGTCCCGGGTCCCTTCCACAAAACGAGCCCTCTAAAGTCCTTAAACAGTGTTCCCAACAAGAGTCTCGAGAGCGTTAAATTCACAAGAACCAGTCTACGCGAGACACCGCGTTAGACGACGGAGGACGAAATGAAAGAGGCACAAATCTTCTCGCACTTATTACCCTCTCGTCCGAGGTCGGTCAGAGGGCCGTAGGAAACGAGTTTCTATAAACCGTCGCGAATAGCAGCGGGGCCAAACAGACGGCGCGAACTGCGCCTCGTGGCTGGAATGTCCTCAAAGGGCGTCATAATTGTCGGGAATAAAGGTCTTCTTCGAGGTTTTTTTTCCCGCTTTTTCCAGCGTCGTACCGCCCGATGAAACACAAGCTCCCGGCCGCAAAGAAGCAAAGAAAGACGGAGAAAAAAAAAGGAGGAAAGAGTCTACGACCGCGTTATTTACACCCGTTCCGTCCCTTTTGCTTCTCTTTTTCTTCTCTCGCTTCCTTCTCACCTGTTTCCTCCTTTCCTTATTCGAGCAACGTTACGATCCACCGTTTCATCCCTTCCTCGACGTCCAACCCTATCTTTTTATCTCTTTCTCTCTTTGTATCACCGCGACGACTTTCACGAACGTAGAAAAGGTAGAAGTAAGAGAAAGAAAGAGAAAGAAAGAAAAAGAAAGAGAAAGAAAGAGACGAAGAAGCGGCGTTACCCTCTTTTCATCGTCGCGCGTTTTGTGCCAGTTTCAAACTGGATTTCGTGCTGTGTCTCGCGCAACTGCTCTCGAGAGCTCTTCCCAGCACCCCGGTCCTCCTGCACCCCTGCAGCGGCCGCACAGGCTGATCTCGTTGCGCCCGCGCGAGAATTGCCACTCGTGACTTTGCATACGTTGCCGCTAACGCTGCGAAAAATTCCGGGCTTGTTCTGAAGACGTTGGGACCGGCTTGAGAAATTTCACCAGACTAGCTTCTTTCGTTTGGTGGAAAAGAAAAGAAAAGAAAGAAAAAAAAAAGAAAAGGGAAAATGGCGATCGATGGGTTGTACGTTGATATCGAGTTGAATTTTATTTCGTGTCGAGGATGGAAGTAGTAAACGTTATGGTAGATTGATATGTATTCGAGATAAATTGGAAGGGAAAATAACGCGGATTTATCGGACATTAATTTATAGGAATTTTGTAAATACGAATAGAGGGTTAGGTTCGGAAATATTTTGGTGTTTCAAAGTATTACAGAAAGAATATATTTGTTGAAACAAATACACGTGGATCTGTGATATTTAGCGCGGCGGTAACAGACTGCTGCGTTTACATCGAAACACACGATGGAGACCTGTGATTACAACCGTTCCGTCGCAATAAGTTAACATCAATGATAAAGCAAATTGAATACTAGAGTGCAATTATCGCAGAAATGTGTCATATATTTTTATATCGTACTTTTAGATTCTTTATTACAAAACTGCGATGTTGTGATATTATGTGAGAATATGTGTGTGTGAGTTAACAGTATGGTAATATGTGTGAGTGAAATAGAACGAATGCAGTGTAGTGTGCAATTAGTTTCTAACACCGAGTTGGAAAAATGTAACAGTAAGACCGAAGATATTAAAACAAGAAGAAGAAAAAAAAAAGAAGATATTAACCCTTTAACTGCGGCTGTGGTTTATAAACCATATTAATTTTATGTTACTGAAGTGATATTCTACTTTAAAAGATTCTTTTTATTGTATTTACTTTATTTTTATTTCAATGGTACATAAGTCACAGCCGATATTCGATATTGGCAAAAATTAACATGTTTATGTACCACACCTCCCTCTGGCTATAATTTTAGTATGTGGTTTATAAACCACAGTTAAACAGGTTGAAAACAACTGAAAAATGGAATATTTCATAGTCTACACAAGGTCGAGTCATCTCACTCTGCCTCTTACTCTCTACCTCCACTTTGTAATTTTCGTATAGAAGGACTAACAATATCAAAAAAAAATTAATAATAAAATAGAAAATTTTATTTATTCGAGTCATCTCACTCTGCATTAACCTGTACCTCCACTTCGTAATTTTCGTACATAACGACTAACAATATAAAAAAAAAATTAATAATAAAATAGAAAATTGTATTTAATCGAGTCATCTCACTCTGCATTATTCTCTACCTCCACTTTCTAATTTTCGTACATAAGGACTAACAATACAAAAAAAAAAGAAAAATAATGATAATAAAATAGAAAATTGTATTTAATCGAGTCATCTCATTCTGCATTACTCTCTACCTTCGCTTCGTAATTTTCGTGCATAAAGACTACAAAAAAAAAAAAAAAAAAAAATAATGATAAGAAAATAGAAAATTGTATTTAATCGATGATTTTCACACGCGATAGTATATAAAATCGTTCAACCCCAGGTTCGGTCTCCTCGATCGGGCACCGGTGTCAATCGATTGCCGGTCGCAACGGAGGCGACGTCTTCACATGCACGTGGCCTGCACGTGTGCAAGTACGCCTTCTCCAGGTTTTTGTAACAGGTCTGACGAGGGCAAGAAGCGGTTCGGAACTGGCGCAGTCTCGAGCAATCGATCACGCCAGCCAACCCCCTTCTACTTCTAGAGCCACCCCTGTCTTCCCTCTTTGCCTCTCCGGTCGGCCCCTTTCTCTCTGTTCCGTCGCTCTTTCGAGAATTAAATTCCACCGGGCTGACTGCATATATCCGACGTAACCGGCCGTGAAACTTTTCTGTTCCGTCTCCGGCGGCCGGCTGACGAACGATCGAAATTAGTTGGAGGCATTAGGCGGAATTATTTCGCCGAATAACCGAGCCTTTGGCACCGTTCCCACGAATACCTAGCGCAGAGAAGCTGGCCCAGTAAATCGTCCAATGGTCGCAGGTTTCCAGATATATGTATTTTTTTTTTTGTTGCCTTTTATTAACATTAGAAACTAGAAATTTTGTTTTACCTATGGTCGTGTATCATTTTTTTTTTTTTTTTAATTTTCTGCATTTCAAGTTTTACGATCACAGATACTAAAATAATGAGAAAGAACAAAAATAGTCGCGATCGAAGTTCTATTGTAAAAAGTAGGTATAAATGGTTTGCAATGCCGGATTTACCGATAAATAAAATAAAAACGTGCTTAAGTCATCAGCGAAGAAAGCGGAATACTGTACAAAAATTTTTCTATTATTTTAAATACTACTTTATTATACAGGAAAGATCGTTTCAAAATCTTCCAAGCGCTCAGGATCTCTAAAGGTCTCTCGAATTTTTTATACAATTTTTTCCAGTGCACGTTACGCTTTCTCACTTGGTTAATTTTACATAATACAACTTAATCCCACGATCACAAAGGCATAATTAATCCTCGGTTACGTTTTTCCAGTTCAAAAAATCATCACACGTAAATTGTAACTTGGAGCCAAACTTTCCTCGAACCGTTCTTCCAACGTTTCCTTGGCAGAAAATAACAGAGCGGCTCGTGTAATCAGGGTATCGCGATGTTTTTCACGAGACCGTGGAGCATCGTCGAACGTCGTTCCAGCCGGAATGAAAAGGAAAATTGTGCCCGCTGCCTCGAAACAGGGAGGGGAGACGATGGCTGCGAAGCAGTTTCGCGAATGGGCAAAGTTTCGAGATGGTTAACGATTCCCAAGGGCCGTCGAGACGAGCTGCTGCGGTCCCGGACGACGAGGTGAACGCGCGTAATTGCACAGAATCAGAATCGTGCGGTCGATCCGCGAGCAATTAATATGCTCTCTGTGTACGGACCCCCTTGTTTACCGTTCTAACGTTTACGCGAACCGAGCACGAGTATCGCGTACTGTATCTCGATAGGTTGCTACAACGTTTGCGGATCCATTTCGCGGCTCTCGATTGGAAACAAGGAAAGAGGTTGGTGGTATTCGTCTGGTAATCGTGAAGATTTTCTGCTCGATGTTGCACGATAATTTGATTTTAAGTAGCAACGGTATGAAATCAAATTTTATCAATTTTGTCTGGCGTTGATATATTTTTAAGCGTTGCACGATTTTATATTTTAACCCTTTGGACTCGAAAGACACGTTTTTGCGATAGTTGTCCCGGGGAACAGAGAATAGATTTTGACGAGTGCTTTCTAGAATATTGAACGAGCCAAAGTTATCAAGCTTAAGATTCGATATCGAGTCTTGTATGATGTAAAAATACACGAAAAGTTGAAATAAAATAATTACATTATACGCGATTCGAGTCGCTGCATTGATCCAAGTGGTGAGCGAGAGTCACCTCTCGAATGCAAAGGGTTAAAATGTAGCTTTTGAGGGTGAAATGAACAGGAATAGGAATAGTTGGAATCGTGTTTTAACGCTGGAGCTACCGAGGATTATAGTATATCCGTTTCTATCAAAGAATTCAAAATAATAGCTATTTGAAAAAGATATAAGATAAAGGCGAAATGAGTATTTATTCCTATTCATTGCAGAAACAGAAGGTCTTCTGTTTCATTTTGAAATCTGAAGCGGGATGAAGGAGTTAAAATTGAAACTGTTTCCAATAATGTAATACGAAGAACACAAGGTAAAAGATTTTCAATTTTCTGAATTAAAATTCACTTGCAACTGTTACACGGTAAATACAGTTAATACTCGTGTATAGTTAAACATAGCGAAAGGAAAAGAAGATACGAAGGTACAAAAGCAGGCCAAAGTTTAAAAAGAAACTACACGTGCCCGACACGAAACGAACAAGAGGCGTCTGTACGCTCACAAACACTCTGTTACGTAAAACTAATTACAAGATAAGCCTGAATCACTCGCAGAAAACCCATACCAACCAGTATCTAAGAACACAATCGCCTAGTTATACAATCCACCATCAACCTCGCCTCCCTTCAAAAAGTATCCCCTATCCACTCGAAACCTCGGCTATTTCCCATCAAAACTAACATCAAAAACCCTCTCGATCGGACGTTTGTCACGAGTATCCTTGAATCATCGTTTCATCGTATCCTCTCGTCCCAATTACTCTCCACATTTTTCCAGCCGCTTAACCAGCCGTCGAAACGACTCTCGCCATCGAAGGTGGGGCGGATTTTCGAGTGGCCGGACCAAAATAAAAAAAAAAAAATAATAATAATAATAAAGTAAAATAAAGGAAAGAAAAATAGAAAAACGTATCTTTGCCAGGTCATTGGAAATTCTCGTGCACGCGCGTCGCTGAATTTCCCTGACTCGCGCGGATGACCCGTACACAGATGTCGAAAATCGAATTTCCCCGCTTCGTGCCGGCGGATCTTCGATAGGCAGAGGGGTTGAAAAGGGTGGATGTTGGCTGGGTGAACCCGGGGCGGAGGGGACGGCGGTGATATTTCGAAAATCAAATTCCGCGGGTCGGGCCCGTAACGAATGCAATTTAAGGCAGCGTCGCTCGAAAGTTACGGCATAGAGAATCCTCTGCAATCAACTCATTACGGACTTCGCTAAATCAATTCTTCCCGCTACTTCGCGGATCGAACTTGCCGCTCGTCGACGCGGCTCCGTCGAGGAACGCGAATTTTTTTTTTTTTTTTCACTCGATACCAGTGGTGGAGAAGAGTTTCTGAAGATGGGAACGGTGTCTTTGTTTTTTTAACGGTCTGCGACGTTGTGCGACTTGGAAGTTACTTGGGCGTGCATCCGTGTTGGATTTTGACTTTGTAGTTTAAATCTTGGGACTTGACGAGAGTGAAAGTCTTAATTAATGATTGTGCTATGAATTAAACACATTCGTGGTGGGTGATTTTTTGTGTATAATTTTGAAATGGCAAATGTCTGCTGTAACGTCTTCGAGTTAGAATTGGCCCGTTTTTTCTGTTTCTGGATATTGTGAAATACTTGATTTCTCTCCAAGTGTATTGTGATTTTATATATTAATTTAAAATCTTGAAGTTATGGGTATAAAATAATTTGTGGATAGTTTCACTGAAAGATATTAATATAGTAAATAAAAAAGTAACTTCATCTATATAGTATTTCTGAAACACGTATGAGGGTTAAATTTGTGTGGAAGAAATAAGAAATAATGTTTCTCGATGCGATGGTTATAATTATTTGTTGTTTAGAATTTAAAGAAAAGTTGAATATTATAATTTGGCAGTAAAAGAATTTATAGAGATGTAAATTCGCGAGAAATATCATTTCTTTCTGCTTCGTTCTAAATATACCCAGATACCTTTTATTTATATTTTTCAGATCATGTTTTACATTTTATTAAACATTGTACCCAACAGTGCGTTTATATAATTCATTAATTCCTGAACTTCAAATTAAAGCGACGAGCTGTAACCAACGGTAATTCAATTCGACGAGTAAAGAAAATTTTGGTCGCGAGGATTAAAGAATGAAAAGAAAAATAGAAAAGGCGAAAAAGATATCAATTTTACGGCTGCGTGCGATAGGTACATGAATTTCTGAAAATTCCACTCGAAATCGGTGCTGAGAGATATTTTGGAAATTAATTGGAAGGTTTTGCAAGTGCTTTGCCAGTCGATATATTCCAAATTGCCCCAGCAGCTGCGTCGCGTGTGTAATTTCCTCGTTTGGCGTTTTGCAATTCCACGAAACGCGAGCAGAGATTTCCAGCGTCTCTCTAATAAGCCAGGAACGAATTGGCCCGGTCTGGATAGGCGCGCGTAGAAAGGGAACGATAGTAAATTTCTTAAAATTAGGTTGAAGGTTCTTGTTCCTCGTTCGACGTCGCGTGAACCGACGAAAACAATTTTAAGTTTGAATCTCGTGCTTCTTAGCTTGGTATCGGAAAGTTTTAAGTCCGTAGCTTGCCAATAAAATACTCGTTTAAGTCCAACTACCATAATTAAGTGCAATCGTTCAAAGATTTAAGCTTTCGACGATTTTTCTTCGATCCCACTCTGAGAAAGTACACGAAAATACTGGTCGAACTACACGAAAGGTATAAATAAAAGCTTTTACTTAAAAGAATTTTCTTTTTATAGTAGCAGAAGTTCTCAACGTGTCATTAGACCTCCAAGAACGATACTTAATCTTTCTGCAATCGTGGAGGTCCCTCTACCTTCGATAAATAGACTTGTTTCGACGTTTCCGTAGAAGTTTCAATGTTTCTCGAGCTTACCCTCGGCGTCGTAAATTGAAAATTTAGCTGCCTTAGACAATTATGGCGAATCGATGTTTCCAGTTAAGGTTCATCGAGTGGACATGATTTAACTTCTTTCCTTCGAAGGCAAGTTTACGGCAGACCCGATTAAAACATTTTATTACCTATTTATTATCTCCTCGATTCAAACGAATTTTATTTACTATGTAACGGTATTCTTGTACTTTATTTATTTATTTGTATTCATCCGCTCGTTTTTGGTTATTTACAGGGTGAGTCGGAAATTAAAAATATGAGAGTGGAACAAGAATTCGAGCGACGGAGGTTGCTCGGTACAAAAGTAGTCGTCGTTTGGTGAGTAATTATTTTTGTATTACAGATGGTTGAGTTAAATTTTTTATTTTAGTGGAATTAACCCTGCTACGACTCTTGGGTCATTTTTGACCTAAATGATTTTTGTTTTCCTTAAAAAATTGTCTAATTTTGAGAGAAATATAGAAAAGTTATTTTCAATGTGCAAATTTTCTTGCTTCAATTTTATTTCAAAGATATATTTTTGTCAGAATTAATAATTTTTTTTTATAAAATGAGAGCAGGGTGAACGATCGAAATTGTTCACTTTTACTGTACATCATTCTACTTCCGAAACTTATTTTTGCCTCTGAGCACGATCATCGCTAACCAATAAATTAACCCTTCGCACTCCGTACGATTCTTTATCACCGAGGAAAAGAAGTTTTATTTTGAACGGAGAAAATTACTACTGCCTGTAAAAGTACTTGTTTCAATTCATTTCACAAATTTCCATTTTCCTCTCGTAAACGAAACATAAATTTGCTATTTTATAAATCATCATGTTGCGATATCTTTGATAATTGAGCGCAATCGTGTTGAAAACAGAATGTCTCCGTAGCGGAGCCAAAGGAGCGCTAAGGGTTAATACAAACAATTTTCACCGAGCGAACATTCAACCAACGAAAACACAAACCACCAAAAAAAAAAAAATTGCTAAATTCATCACAATACTCACAATATCAGTCTCGCGAAACACCCTCTCGAATATTAAACAGACTTCCACGAAGCGAAAGGATGGCTACCGACCGAAACAGACCTAGCCAAGGTTTCTCGTAATTTAACCTGCTTTGCGTCAACATCTCGCCCGTAATTAAGCTAACTAATATCAATTCGCACCAGCTTCGTAACGTTCCGTGCGCCGTAATGATTTCATAATATTTCCCTTTTGTGCAGAAAATTTGCATCGCGCACGGATGGAATCCGTCAGAGGTCAGAGTGAGAAAGATATAGTAACATGCTCACGGAACGAGAGAGACGGTTAGAGGAAGCAAGGGAAACGAAAAGAGAAAGGATAGACGGTAGGAAAGTCAAAAGCGTAGCCAGACGCAGGAAGTTTTGTTACGTCCATGCGCGTTGAATTTAACCTCTCTCGACCTAGGCCAACGATGAAGACCAAAGGCACCGCTCCGCGAACGGAATTTATCCTCTCCGCCTCACGGTTTCCGCTTCGCTGCTAATTCACGCGCTCGTCGTTTACATACTCGCGAATAGTATCTTCTAAAATGGTTTTGTTCCATCCTCTGAGGAAATTCAGTCGGAGAAATAATCAGGAGCGTTCGAATAGACCTGTTACCTAATCGTTGAAAACGTTTCTCGCTTTCTTCGCAGGGTTTCTCTGAAGGAACGAACAGACAATGCACGCGGACGCCTTTGTTGCCTCAATTTCGTACTTTAATCTATTTTACTGTTTCCGGCGATGATTAACCCTTTCACTGACATTCGGCCGATTCGGTATGCGCGTCAAGAAGATCATTATGCAGGGTGTGTCGCGAAAGGTCTGTAAGTTCCTTTTACCTGTTAAGTGCGGAATTTAGTTTCCAAAGGCCACCACAGGGTGCTGAGTTAAAATCAAGCGATGACGCGTATACACGTCAAACGCAAGGTAAATGGTCCTAATATAAATTTTTACAAAAAATAAGGAACGATTATATTTTTATTAGTCAGAAAAATTTATTTTATATCACGTGTATACACGTCGAACGCACTTAACAGGTTAAAGGGTGATTCCTGAAATGGTTCCAAGCAACTTTTTCCTTTGCGAAAATGTGAAATTCGGCTCTGTTAACGAGTTATTAATGAAAGACACTGACCACAGAGCGAGTAAAGCGGTTGCGAGAGCGTTGGCTGCGAGCCGCGCTTGGTTTCAACGAGTAACTCGGAGCGAATGGAGAAATTAAATTTATCCGATCAGCAAAAATTCGGCTGCTGTTTGGGAATGTGGGTCATCGTGTCGCTGTACCGATCTTATACCGATCTTGACCCATTTCTGGTTCCTTCACTATCTCCGAGACACCCTGTATAGAAGATCAAGATATGCGTTGCCCGGTAGAGCTCAGAGACTCGTTTCCGAGTGTTTTTTACTCATCTACTATTCTGCTGTTTACTACTTTTCTCAGTGTTGGAGAAAAGTAGCGAGAAAAAAATAGAAAGCTTAGCATTGCTGCTTAATGTAGAGAACGGTGGAATTTTTCAGAGAAATTCGGCATTATTGTGCTGCGCAAGGAATTTGTGGAAAATTATCCTTACGTGCATTTCATGATGTAAGGAACGATGGAATTTTTGCAGAAGGAATTGAAAATTTTTAATTAGCTTAACACTTCAGCTACTGGCAATTAAAGTAAATTTGTACCGAAGAAATCAGAAATAAAATGTACACGAAAAGAGGACAAATCTTTCCACGTATTTTTAGAAATCTCTTAAGACTCATTACGGTAATTTTATAAAATTCCAATAAGAAATTACGAATTGATCGTTACGACCGCTAATTCTGACGTTGAGAAATTTTTACAGTAAAAATGGTATAACGATATAATAGGATCGGAGGAATATTGGGTGTATAATGAGATCTTATTGTTCGATATTTTTGAGGGTCAAGCAGTGTCGAAAGTTGAAGGAGTTTTTAATTGAACAGGTTTCATTAAAACGGCCGATGTTTCTCTGACGGAATCTCGAAGTCGATCGGCATCGAATTTGATTTCAATTCACCGCTCGTTGTACGGAAACTTCTTTACCCGACTTGGTTCAACGAGAAAGGAGGTTTCAGTTAATCAGTCCGAAGTTTGTAGGGAAAAATTCTTGGGTGGAAGGGGAAAATATCAGTTCGTTTGGTTGATGAATGTCTGCACTTTGGAAGACTTTAGACTTGTGCTATTTATAATTACATCCCGTACTAACGGATCCTTGAAGAATCTTCTAAGTTACTACTATTGCAAGAAAACTTTAATTCGTAGCTTAATTACAGCAAACAGCTTCGAACGGGGAAAAAAAACGTAATTTATTCGACCCACTGATCCGCATCTCTTAACTACAAAATAAAACATCGTCTAAACTGTGACGATAAAACGAAACCACCTTGTGCCGTATTTCTAAATAATTTTAAAGCGAAACAAATTTATTCCGGAAGCGAATAACTTTTATCGGGTGACACGGGAAACTTTTCTGTATCTGTCGCGTGACAAATTTAGCAGCCAACGCGGTTAGTATTATTTTAATTATTTTACACGTATGTTAAGGTGTTTTATTCTCCCAAAAAATGAATAAAAAAGAAACCTGCATTAATTTAGAAAATATCTTTTATGTAGTATCTAATCTAACTCCTGGCGACGAGTTGTGTGCAAAATATTAATGCAGCACGGTCGCGTTAACTCTCTGGCTTATTCAGACGCGAACCGGCTACTTGTGGGATACGTGTATCGTTTGAAAGTAGGATAAGATCTAATTTTCTCGAGAGAAAAAGAAAAGAAACTCCGTGCTTTCCTTGGGAGGAGATATGTTACGAATTCGAGGACGTGGACAAGAGTGTGGAGTGTTCTGTTTTGACTAATAAGAAGTTAATAAGGAATTAGGAGAAACTGTGGTGAAATAGGATTGATTAAAAATTTATTTGATGATGCTAGCAAAGAATGAATAAGGATCGTCGCCAAGAGAGACTTTCTCTAAACTACTTGTCTCGCTTCAAGTACTCGTGGCCTCTGGTTATACTTCGATTGTGCTAATTTATGACCCCTCAGAAAATCACCTAAAAATATTTGAGTCTTGGAGACTCAAGAGTCCTGAGACCACCCAGGTCTATACCATGTAGCTCGAGAATTTCGTTGCAACGATTAACGTCAGACATAAATTACATAATTATTTAGTTATCCACAATAAATGAAACAGAAAATTGATACATTATTTTCTTTCCTGGCAACTGTAAATATAGAATCAGTAAAATAAAATAATCTGAGTATTCTCGTCCGTTTAAAATTAAATCATAGGTCAATAAGTTAATCAATCACTTAACCTTAAACACGAAATTAATATATTATTTTATTTCTTGGTAAATGTAGTCACAGAATCTCATAAAATAATATAATCTGAGTATTTTCGTCCGTTTAAAATAAAGTCATAGGTCAATGAGCTAATCAACCGCTTAACTTTATACTCAAAATTGATACATTATTTTCTTTCGTGAAAAATGTACACACAGAATCGCGTAGAATAAAATAATCTGAATATTCTCGTCCGTTTAAAACGAATCACAGCCTAATAAACTAACCAACCCCATAACCTTAAACTCAAAATTGATACATTATTTTATTTCGTGAAAAATGTACACACAGAATCGCGTAGAATAAAATAATCTGAATATTCTCGTCCGTTTAAAACGAATCACAGCCTAATAAACTAACCAACCCCATAACCTTAAACTCAAAATTGATACATTATTTTATTTCTTGGCAAATGTAGTCACAGAATCGCCTAAAATAAAATAATCTGAGTATTCCCGTCCGTTTAAAACGAATCATAGGTCAGTAAACTAACCAACCCCTTAACTCTAAACACAAAACAGTCACCAACCCCTCAAACTGCCCCTAAAACGCCGCAAAACCACTGGTCTTAAAACTCGACCTCAGATTTCCCTTCTCAAGTCTCAACTCCTTCGATCCTCCCTGGAAACTCAATTTGTCAGCGCAGCCCTTAAATTCACCCCAATCCGTCCATCGGTATAATCGCACGAGAAGTCTCCGACGCAGTCGATTTGCATTCGTCGTTGCAGTTTTCCGCGGAACTTTTATTGGGCCGGTATCGGGCCGCCATAATAGCGAATCACGAGGCGCACGCTATCGCGGCCAAGCGATCGCGTTCTCAAAGGAAGTTCCCCGGGAGGAACTGCAAATAGGAAGAGGAGCCCTTTGCGGAGCAGCGACCCGTACGATACAATAAAAAGGAATCCTCGATTCGCGGGCTGGAAAGTTCAGCGAAGGTGCCTCGGACGTAAAGGGAAACGATTCGCGCGTAATCGCGAATCACGGAAACGGTATCGTCTTACGGTTCTTGTAATCTTGGGGAACTTTGGAATTATTGTATTACGCGGACGGTGGTTTTACCGTGTTTCGCGTATTACAGGTTTTTAGATTTTTTAATTTGGAAATGTTGAGATCTTCGAATCGTTGAATCTTTGAATTTTGAAGTCTTTGAATTTTTGAATCTTGAAATCTAAAAATGTTGGAATCTTGGAATTTCAAAAGTTTAGTTATCTAGTTGAAATTTAGAATTTCTAAATTTTCGAATCTTGTAATTTTCGAGTTTTCAAATCTTCGAATCTCAGAATTTTCAAACCTTTGAATCTTCGAATCTGGGAATTTTAGAATTTCTAAATTTTCGTATCTTGGAATTTTGGAATTTTAGAATTTCTAAATTTTCGAATCTTCGAATCCTCAAATCTTTGAATATTGGAATTTTAGAATTTCTGAATTTTCGAATCTTGTAATTTTCGAGTTTTCAAATCTTCAAATCTCAGAATTTTCAAACCTTTGAATCTTCGAATCTGGGAATTTTCAAATTTTCAAATTTTAGGATTTTAGAATATTCTTATTTTCTAATTTTTATATCTTGGAATTTTTTAATCTTGAAATTTCCGAACATTGGAGTCTTCAAATCTTCCAATCTTCCAATCTTCTAGTATTAAAGTTCAAAAATTTCTATATCATTAAACTTTGAAACTTTTGCATCCTCGATTCTTCAAATTAAAAAATTAAATAATTACGTTTCGACGGATGTTTCTATGATAACGCGATCGTTCTCAATGTGCTCGAAAAACCGGCATTAAGTGTTTCAAGGGCACGCATGCGACAGCACAGTTTCTAAGCTCGAGTAGTCCAGAAGCGCGTTTCGGTCAGGGACAAGTTTCGACGTTAACACTCCGTTAAGCCGTGCCGAAAGTCATTAAGTAATGTGTATTAACGCGTGGCTCGTTAACTTGGAGTAGCGAACTTGCTGCCGGAAGTTATACCGCTCCAGAAACAAGAAGAAGAAGAGGAAAAAGGAGAATGAAAACTTGGAGCGAATATGGCAATGGACAACGAATCCACTTTATCCACGTGGATAGAAAACCAGTAATCTCTCCTCTGTTTCATTATTTTAATACACAAAATTATAAATAACTTTAATAAGTGCGCCCAACGAGCGAGCAATAATCCCCTCTAAAACGTGTGTCAATTAAAAATAACTATTAACAATAACAGTATCAATACCCAACAACAATTAAAATTACCCGAAACTAAATCGAGAAAGACCAAGAAAGAATCGAACAGAAAGTAGGTTAAGACAGTCGTGCACAGGCATTCTAAACCCAGAAAATCTTCGCAACAAAAATTACCATACCTCTTTCCACTTAATTAAAAAAAAAAAAGATAAAAAAACCACCTCTTAACGAACCCGAAAACCTTCATCATAGCACTTGGGCCGACCATAAATTGTCTCCTGGATTTCCTACGTTCCACTGACACGCCATTTATTCCACTTAATGGAACTCGCGAATCCTAAATGTAACTCTATGATCCAGATAACCAGCTGATTACTTACACACGAAACACGCCGCCACTAAATTTCCTATAAATACCAAAGCAGCGTTTGTGACACCTTGAAACATGCGCGCACACGTGTAGGTCGCGCACCCGTGGACCGGAAGTTAGGGGAACGCCGAAAGTTTATGGCGCTTTCGTGCATCGTTGAACGCCACCCCGCACCGAACCACCACCCCCGCCGCCCTTTCTTATCCTCCTGTATTAATTTACATACCGACGATTTGTATGCCCTGAAACATCCCCCGTGTGTCACGAAGATCCTTCATCACCGATTAAGCCGATTATTCTCGACGAAGAGCTCGCGTGTACGAATTAGTTGTTTCTGGCAGGCCAATGGAGGACAGGAACGCGAAAACACGATTCGTGACTGAAATTGAGGCAGTTTAAGCAGTCGGTTCAGACCTGGTGCCGTTTTAAAGGTAATTGGTCCCTCGTTTGTGAGAAAATGGGCGTTCGCGTTGTACCGGTAACGCGAGAGTGATAAGAAAACGCGAACAGGTAGGAAAATGTTGCCAGATTGCGTGGCCTTATTGAAAACTTTTCGCAACGGTGTTTGTTTCTCGAGCGTTTGGTTACCGTTACCGTAACGCTCCTCGCAGGATAATTTACTTTGTAATTGAATCCATTTGTGCGTCGAGTCTGTTGGAAAGTTTGGAAATTTATTACGCCGAACTATTAGAGACGCCTCCCGTTTCGACGGAGTTCGTGGCTGTTGGCGAACGATTTAAAAAAAAAACTCCAACTTCGGGGTATTAATCTCGCCCGGGTACGTTTACGAGTACGTTACTAAGTAATTCGTGATGTACAAGTTTGCAATAACGGCTATAACTCAGGAACAGGGTCAAATAGTTTACGGGCTGGTGTGAACCTTCCTTATCGTTTTCGTGTTTCGAATTCGTCGACGCGAAAGTGATACGGGCCAACCTGTTTTTGGCTGTAGGGTGTACGTAAAGTGTTTCTGTTGGTATTCACGGTACCAGATACTAATAAATTGTGAACTTTCGGTGTAGAATTGGATAATCTAGAGTTACTTTTTTTTTTTTTTTAATTGGGAAGTTAATACGATTTGAACAGAAATAGATCCAAAGCTGAGTCTTTGTCTTTCTAATCGCGGGAGAAAAGCTGGGAAATAATGTAATCCTAATCGTTGGGAAATTTTTGAGAAACAACTACAATTTTAATAAAATAAATTTTTTAAACAATTAGAATAAATTAAAAATTAAAAATTAATAAATTATTAATTATTAACTTCAATCACCAAAATAATGTAAATCACAAAAATAATAAATAAATAAATACCTGTGACCTTAATTGCAAGAAAAGTCTAAGAAACAACTCTAATCTTAATTAAAATTATAAAAAAAAGTAGCCAAGAAAGAAATATAATCTGACACAGGGGAAAATCTAGGAAATAATTGAAATCGCTAAGAAAAGAAATCTAAGAAACAACTGTAATCTTAATCGCAAAGGACAATTTAGAAAGCGACTATAATATAAATCACCAAAGAAAAGGAAGAAAAAAAAAAGAAAATCTAAGAAAAAGCTATGACCTTAATTACAAGAAGAAAACTAAGAAACAACTGTAATCTTAATTACAAGAAGAAAAGTCCAAGAAACAACTATAACCTTAATTACAAGAAGGAGAATTTAAAGGGACAACTACGATCTTTCGACAAAATCTAAGGAAGATTGTTTAGTCATCGCCAAAACTTGGACCGACTATTCGCAAAGCCAGGTTCACGTCCTCATTACAAGAGAACGTGAACGAACCTGGAGAAATTTCGGGCCCGATGGACACGCGAAATTAGCAAGGAGGATCGTCAGAGGGTAAGACGTGGCCCTGTGTCTTGCTCGGGCGAAATTACGCGTCGAAGTTCGACCCTTTGAAGGAACTTCGATGAAACGCAGCTTCGAAGCTGGCTCGCTCGATGAACACGACCCTTTGTCACTGGATCGAAGTGTTATTTGGCAGATGTGGTCCGTGTTTCGGAAACGTCCAGATAAATCGAAATATTAAATTCGATATACGAACTTCCCAATAATTAATTGAAAATATTTACGAAGTAAATCAAGGATCTGGTAGTAATTTTTTTTTTCTGCAAACTGTGACGATTATAAAAATAAGTATCGAAATTTGTGCCACGCGTACCGAATTGAAAGTAAAAAAGAATATAATAAATATTAGTTTTATTTTTTACGCGATCTCGATATTCGATACTCGAGAAACGAAGCTCTACGTAAAATCACAATCACTGAACAATTTGTGTACGACTAGCTAAATTATTTTATTACAACTTTATCAACCACGGAAAGCCTATTTTCACGCGGAAAAATATTCGGAAGAGAGAAAGAATACCAATTCCAACGAATCACAAAAATTGCAACGATTTCTAAAAATGGCTCGCGCGAAACGAGCCATCGGACTATTTACCGAACGCTCCCAGCCCAAATAACGCTTATCGATGCTTCCTAACGACTCAAAAGGAATCCGCCATCGAAAATTGACACGTGGGTATATTCACGATCCGACTGGCGCATTCGTTCCGAACAAAACCGTTGTTCGGGACAAAACGTCGAGGCAACAAAATACCACGCGAGCGCTGCTCAAAAAACGACCTGCTTTTATCGAGCGACGCGTGTTCGACGAGGAAAAAAGAAAAAAGGAAAAAAAAAATCAGAGGGAAAAAAAGGGAAGAAAAAAAGAAAAAAGAAAGAGTGGAAAAATAGTGTCGATCGCTTTTGGAAATCGAATTCGAAAAGCGCGGACCGAGAGAAACGAGGCGTTGAATCGCCTAGTTTGCCTTTCGACTGTTTCGCCCCGTTGCCCTCGTCGACGTCTATTACGTAACGCGAATTAAGACGCTCTGACGGTCGACGAAATTACGTCTGGGAATTGTGGCCTTTGAAGAAATTTTCGTCGGCCCGACCCGTCGAAAGGACGTTTGTTTCCGAGGGTCGTTGAAATATACATTAATGGTGGATGCTGAAAGCTTGTAACGATTGTGGCTTTGCTTATTATTTGTGTGAAAAATCAAACATCTTTTTTAACACTCGAAATACCGGAGATTGAAATCGATTTATTTGTAGAAATTGAAACAGAAATTAAAATGGTAGGTATTTTCTAGTACCTATTTTCAATAAAAAAAGAAGAATCTTGGAAAATCTCCAAAGATGCACAAATGTATAATATTCTATGAGAAATTAGGAAACAGTCATTCTGAATTCCACATATTTTCCAAATTAATTAACAATATTGAAGAAAAGTATCAATCAGAAATAAAAATATTAGGATGCTATTTTTTTACCACCTGACGTTAAAATTTAAAAGAGATAAATGTAACAAATTGATCGAACTGTTTCACTCAATCTTCCTATTAGCTCCAATACTTGCCACAATAAAAATTCTTGGTAACTTAATTGCGTCAACTTTTGGTACACGATCACCAACCATTTTCTCAGTAATTAATTCAACCGCGAAAAACCTTTGCAAACGTTACGGTACCAAAATTACACGAACAAAAAGGCAAGCGGAAAAAAAAGAGCTCTCAAGAATTTAACAAAAACATCCCTTTCCTCGCAATGAAACGTTGCGGGGAAAAAAAAAACGAAAAATAATTTCCAACTCCTGTTTCAAGCTCCCACTAAAAACTCGGAATACCTCGATCAATTTTCCCCGACTCTTGCCGTCCGAGACGCGTTTAATAGCCGGCTGCAGAGAAAGTTGCGGATTGTTATTCAATTTTCGAGCTCGCTCGCAGGTAAGCGGTTTTCCAGGGCAAGTTTTTCGAATCCGATATTATGCCTGCTCTCGAGGCACGAGCGCGATCCTCTTAAATTTATTCGCGAGGAAGAGTCTTTTTAAGTCCTTCCTCCGAGCGGAGGATCGACCGGAAGCGTACACCGAACGAAAAGCGTATCTAAATAATATTTTCATCGAACGGTAGTAACGGATGTTTTCTTTTCTTCTCATCTTCCTCTCCTCGCTTATCCTGTTCTCTTGCTCGTTTCTTGACTTCCGATAGAATGGAAAGAAACTCGGGAACGGTCGACAGTATTTTCGCTATTCAGGAAAAGCGAATAAAGCATTTCTTCCTCTGCTCTGTTCCTTCGAATGGGGTGAATTGTGGAGTGGAAAATGGTCTTGGAGTAAATAACTGCTTCTTTGGATGTTTTTGTCCAGGTAAAAAAAAAAGAAAATCTAAGAAAAAGCTATGACCTTAATTACAAGAAGAAAACTAAGAAACAACTGTAATCTTAATTACAAGAAGAAAAGTCCAAGAAACAACTATAACCTTAATTACAAGAAGGAGAATTTAAAGGGACAACTACGATCTTTCGACAAAATCTAAGGAAGATTGTTTAGTCATCGCCAAAACTTGGACCGACTATTCGCAAAGCCAGGTTCACGTCCTCATTACAAGAGAACGTGAACGAACCTGGAGAAATTTCGGGCCCGATGGACACGCGAAATTAGCAAGGAGGATCGTCAGAGGGTAAGACGTGGCCCTGTGTCTTGCTCGGGCGAAATTACGCGTCGAAGTTCGACCCTTTGAAGGAACTTCGATGAAACGCAGCTTCGAAGCTGGCTCGCTCGATGAACACGACCCTTTGTCACTGGATCGAAGTGTTATTTGGCAGATGTGGTCCGTGTTTCGGAAACGTCCAGATAAATCGAAATATTAAATTCGATATACGAACTTCCCAATAATTAATTGAAAATATTTACGAAGTAAATCAAGGATCTGGTAGTAATTTTTTTTTTCTGCAAACTGTGACGATTATAAAAATAAGTATCGAAATTTGTGCCACGCGTACCGAATTGAAAGTAAAAAAGAATATAATAAATATTAGTTTTATTTTTTACGCGATCTCGATATTCGATACTCGAGAAACGAAGCTCTACGTAAAATCACAATCACTGAACAATTTGTGTACGACTAGCTAAATTATTTTATTACAACTTTATCAACCACGGAAAGCCTATTTTCACGCGGAAAAATATTCGGAAGAGAGAAAGAATACCAATTCCAACGAATCACAAAAATTGCAACGATTTCTAAAAATGGCTCGCGCGAAACGAGCCATCGGACTATTTACCGAACGCTCCCAGCCCAAATAACGCTTATCGATGCTTCCTAACGACTCAAAAGGAATCCGCCATCGAAAATTGACACGTGGGTATATTCACGATCCGACTGGCGCATTCGTTCCGAACAAAACCGTTGTTCGGGACAAAACGTCGAGGCAACAAAATACCACGCGAGCGCTGCTCAAAAAACGACCTGCTTTTATCGAGCGACGCGTGTTCGACGAGGAAAAAAGAAAAAAGGAAAAAAAAAATCAGAGGGAAAAAAAGGGAAGAAAAAAAGAAAAAAGAAAGAGTGGAAAAATAGTGTCGATCGCTTTTGGAAATCGAATTCGAAAAGCGCGGACCGAGAGAAACGAGGCGTTGAATCGCCTAGTTTGCCTTTCGACTGTTTCGCCCCGTTGCCCTCGTCGACGTCTATTACGTAACGCGAATTAAGACGCTCTGACGGTCGACGAAATTACGTCTGGGAATTGTGGCCTTTGAAGAAATTTTCGTCGGCCCGACCCGTCGAAAGGACGTTTGTTTCCGAGGGTCGTTGAAATANGAAAGTTCGTCGATGTCCAAGAATCTTTGACTCTAAACCGGCGCACGTTTAAACGTGCCAGCCACCGTCACAGCGACGGTAATGAAAGCAACGTTTGATCATCGACCACGAAGTAATCGACTTACCGGTTACTCGTTCACCCTTCTTCCTCTCCGCCTCTTCGTCACGCTTCCTCTGGGTCGCGATTTTCCCTCCTCTCTTCTCTAGCTGCGAAGAAAACACTCGCGAACTGCCCTCAGGGCAACCACTTCGCCGAAACTTCCCCTTCCACGATGCTCTCGTTACGCGAAGATATCTACCCTCGATTATGCTTCAACTCGCGCCGGACAGCTTCTCTTCGATTCCAATCTTACGAATACAGTGACGCGGAGAGAAACTTCAGCCTTTTAAGTCGGTGGTCGGATTAGTTTTGCCAAGTTTTAGTATACTATCCAAGTTTTACCTTCACGATATTTGAATACCTCGTTACGAGAACCAAGAATAAAACCAATACGGCTCCATAGTGCGTTAAACGATTCGAGAAAAGCCTATTTCCAATTCTTCGAAATTTCCTTAGATGATAGTGCTCTCAGGTTGAGGTTTAAAAAGCACGTCGGCGGCGTTGGCGCGACTGAATTCCGCGAGACCGGGACCCCACCGATTATTCCACCCCCGGGGAAACGCGAGGGTCGAAGTCCCGCGTCAGACTGCAGGGTGTCACCCTCGGTCGTAGCCTCGAACCTCCACGATAGCCGCGGCTGCCAGTGGGCTGCGTGCTGCCGCGACTTGAGCGCATGCGTCGGGGAATCCACCCTCGCCGCAACTCGGGGGTGGGCTGCTGTTATCCTTGCCTCGCGTGTGTAAGTTCCTACGCGCCTGTGTGGCCGCGCCTGCCTATCTGTCCGAGTCTGAGCCACGGTGGGAGGCCGCGGACGTCCGTGTGGCTGCACCCCCTCTACATTCGTGCGTGTGTACACGCAAGGGTTGAAAGGGGGGGTGTGTGGGTGCGTGTTCGGGTGTGTAGGGATCGTGTGTTTTGGGTGACGGGGTTGCATCGCTGCTGCATGAACTCTGTGTGCGTTGCGATTCTCTCCGTGTCTCTTGCTGCGGGGTGTATGGAGTTTTTTTTTCTTTCTTTTTTTTTTTTTGAGGGGGTTGGTTGGTTGTTTTTATTTTTTGTTTGTTTGTTTGTTTGTTTGTTTGTTTGTTTGTTTGTTCGTTTGTTGGGTTCTTCGGGGTTGCACTTCTTTGCTGCTTGTGTTCTTTGCATTTCGAGGGACAGGAGAGGAGGCGAGGATTTTTTGGAGGAGGTTGGTTTGGGGGGGTTGATGTAGATTTTTTGGGG
>SMSQ01004798.1:8724-20071 GCA_019453375.1 Ctenoplectra terminalis | reverse complement strand
TTTTTTTTTTTTTTTAATCTCTGAGTATTGTACCGCAGATTTGTACTCGCATAGGGTAGACCGAGGCGAATTGGATCACAGAGCGAATCGAAGTGGTCGAAATGACTCGTTTGTAATTTTTCGTAGAAATTGTGTAAATTTACAGTGCTGTATTTTTGAGAATTTTCCGTGATTTCTTGGAAAAAATATATTTTTGGATATTTTTTGGTATATCTATCGTTTGAATTTCTTTGGTATAAATTAGTGCAGGGTAGATTCCGTGATTTCTTGCAAAAAATATATTTTTTGATATTTTTCGGTATATCTATGGTTTGAATTTCTTTGGTATAAGTTAGTGCAGGGTAGACCGAGGCGAATTGGATCACCGAGCGAATCGAAGTGAACAAAATGACTCGTTTGTAATTTCTCATAAAAATTCTATAAATTTACAGCGATGAATTTTTAAGAATTTTCCGTGATTTCTAGTAAAAAATATATTTTTTAATATTCTTTCGTATTTCTATCGTTCGAAGTTCTTCGGTACAAATTACTGTAGGATAAACCGAGGCGTATCGGATCAAACTAAGAATTAAGTCAAAAGATCTTCACGTTTAAAAAAATTTTGTATCATTGATGTTCGGACATTTATTAATTTTTTTTTAATAAAATGTTTCCTTTCTAAATGTTCACTATTTTTTCACTATCGAAAGAAAATTACCCAATTCGCCTCTATAAGTATAAAATTTAGCAAACAAGCATATAAATTTTTCAATGAAAATTGATAGCAGCGACCGTGTCAAATTGAAAAATACCTCGTTGATCTTATCGAATTTTATAATATGCATCACGAAAAAAAAAAAACTTAAAGCCCTAGTGAAAGTGTTTTTGTTCGTTTTGGAAAAGGCGGAGGAGAAGGCTAAAAGGACGTCGATATACCAAGAAGAGTACAATGTTCAAATTGTTCGTATCAGCTTGCAGGATGCACTTTTTATCCGGTACTTCGCGAAACGAAGCGGGAAATTTAGTGAGCTTCTAGGAAAATGAGTGTCCTTCTCCTTTATTTACTATGGCGACGATGCTGCTGGGTGCAAATCATTTTGTTGAGAGAACTTTTTTATGAAAGACACGGTTTGACGAAGGTTCCTCCTGGAATTTTCTTCGCAACAGACCGAGCATCGTGTAATTATTATATTCTTATCTTTGATATTCGATTACAAGTAGACAACGACAGGTTACAGGCGATGGTGTTTGTAATTGAAAGTTTTCATTTACTAATGAATGCAATTTGTATTGTTACACGATGACAGACCTTGAATATAAAAATGAAGAAGCTCTTTTTTATAATCGACCTTAGTTTCCGTCGGTTGTAACGCTAAATATGCCCATATTACCATGAGAGGGTGCAAATGACAAGGGTTTAAGATATAGTCCTTCGTAACACGGTCCTAAAGTGCCTTTAAAATGCTACCGAGTCGACGTAAAATCCATACGACGCGTGCTTTCCTTCATGAACCGAGCATCACTCTGGAAATAGGACTGTGAGAGTCAAAACAGCCTCGTTAACCCCTTTATGCCACCCTTTAATCTTTAAAGACAGGAAAAGGAAGAGGAAAAAAGTATCGCGAGTTTTCTAACCATCCGCAGGATGTGGAAGTTATTCTTTCAATTTTTTTTTTCTGCGTTGAATAGCTATCGATTTGAAACGAATAAAATGTGATGGAACAAAAAATTGGATGCTGCTTTTCTGACGGTAAAAATAAATCGTGTATGAAACGGCTGGAATCTTGAAAGATTTTTTTTTTTGTTTTTAATATAATTTGAAAAAATGAGGATACTCGATAGGCAATTGTTTTAGTTAATAAATATTGTAGAGAGTAGTGTCTGTTGAATTTCTTTATATATTTTTGCTTATTATATGCGTTGTTACTTTTCTGTCTTAAAGTTTTCCACAAATGCGTAGAAACTAGTGTATTCGTAAGTAACTCCTCTCTGCGATCCAGAAAATTTATAAAAAAAATACAGATAAATGGAAACTAATTCTCGCGTTAATTTCAAACAAAATGAAATCCAATCGATGTATTTTGATGCCTTCAAATTCTCCATAAATGCATAAAAATCAGTCAATTCGTAACAAACTCTACTCTCTGTGCTCCAGAAAATTGATAAAAAAATACAAATAAATCGAAACTAATTCCCGTATTAATTTCAAACAAAATCAAATCGCGATGCCTTCAAATTCTCCATAAATGCATAAAAATCAGTCTATACGTAACAGACTCTACTCTCTGTGCTCCATAAAATAGATAAAAGAAATACAAACAAATTGAAACTAATTCCCACATTAATCTCTAATATTCAAATCGAGTGAAATCGAATCGAGCGAGGTAAAACTACTTGTCCCAAATAAAGCAGCCACGTTTTCAGTCTCGCATCTGACTCGTGTAATCGTCAGGGCTCGACGAAACTTTAGGAGCTAGTTTGATGCGGGGCTTAAACTGCATTAACCACCGTTCCGATAGCGAAACTTTCCGGGACGTTTGACGGATGCGCGCCTCTGCCCGATTCGACTTTCTGCATTTTCGATTCCCATGGTAATTAATTGAAGGGTAAAAGTGTTCGCGACGATCGAAAAGCGACCGCGATAAATCCGTACGAAAACACCGGTTGCCCCCGGAAACGAAATGAATTATTTCCGGGCGACGCTCGACTTGGAATTCGAAATCGAACAGCGACGATTCTGGTTTCCGCGTTTTCGCCCCCTTTTCATTCGCGACCTTAAATCTCTGGATTCTTTTATTTGCCACAGGAAACTTCGACGACCGCTTTATTTCCTCTGGTTTAATAAATATCGTGTATCGAGAACGTTCGGATGATTGAATCGTATTTTTGGTTTAATCTTTGGCTCGATAGAAATGTAAAAAAAATTGTGTTACAAGTGTCTTGATGAAGATATAATAGAATTTTTAAATGAGTTTAGTTTAAAATAATTTTAATTTAAAAATTGATCTGTGATGTAAAAGATATTTGAGGCACGATAGAAATGGAAAATTGTATTGATTGAAATGTAATGATAAATTTGAAAAATTTGAAATTGAAAAAATGATGTCACAGGTGTCTTGAAGATGTAGTAGAATTTTAAAATCAATTTAATTTAAAATAATTTTAATTTAAAAATTGATCTGTGATTTAGAAAATATTTAAGACACGATAGAACTGCAAAATTGTATTAAGCATATTTCCGTAAAGAATGCAATTTTATTATTTTTGTATTTTATATTTTATTTATATTTTACTTATATTTTATATTTTGTATTTAGTATTTTTGGTTAAATCTTTGGCTCGATAGAAATGTAAAAATTATATTATAGGTGTCTCGACGAAGAAATTAGAAAATTGATCCGTTATTTAGAAGATCTTTAAATCACGATAGAACCGCAAAATTGCATTAAGCATATTTCCACGAAGAAAGCAATTTTATTTCAACTTTTTAATAAAAGTATTTACCTACAATTAAAAAAAAAAAAATCATTGAAACGCAGTAAAAATGAAATATATTGTATCAAGAATATTTCCATAAAGATCCAATGAAACTGTTGAATCAATTGCGTTTTAATTTTTAAATCAATCGATTGATCTGCGATTTAAAAGAAAATTGTTAAAACGCAATAAAAAGAGTTGCAGTAAAACTTAATAAATTTCCAAACCAATTGTATTTTGCCTTTTTAACGGATCGATCGGTCTGTAACTAAAAACAATGTTTAAACCCTGTTAAATGTACAAGAATCGGGGTCACGAACATTTCTGTGAATATTCAACAAAGCTTCCGAGCCAATTCGATTTCGATTTGCTCGGAATCATGCTCGATCGAGCTATTCTCGAACGCGGTCGTAATAAATACCACGCGTCATTGTCTCATTGGGCGTTAATTAAAACGCGGCTAATTGCTACGCTGTGCACGACCGCCGGCGACAATGTGGAGATTCTACTTCGGTTATTTAATCCACCGATAAACACGCGGACACGTCGTTTCGACGAGTGTGTCTCACGCGTATGGGAAACGTGACCCGGAGAAATTCGCGAAATTACTTCTGCAAAATGAGCCTCGTTCCGTATCTCTTCGTTCTTGTCGCACGAAATTGTCACTCGCAGCCACATCATATTTATGGCCGTACGAATTGATTCGTTTCTAAGCGGAATATTATAAATATTACTTGTTATATTAACTTCGTTTCAAGATTGAGAAGATTGGTAAAAATCTGTTTTTATTTTATTCACTAATCGAAACAGAGAAGAAGTTAATCTTAGGAATTATTTTGAAGAATAATTAATTACGGTTTTATTAAGTCTCCTACGTTGGTTAAGAAATAAGAAAAAGAATCCAGCTTCTGTTTCTAGGTATTGTGAGATGTTTAATTCGAAATATAAAGTGAGGAGCGAAAATAAATATTAATTTTGTATTAATATAAGGGAAAAGTGTTCAAAGTATATGAACTATTAAAGTTTGTAGATGTCTCTTCAAACGTTATTTGATTAACTGTTTTATCTCTGAGAAACGTATGAAAATTAATAATTCGAAGAATTATTGTTTAGTATTTAAGTTTTAAAAATCAGTAATAATTCGTATAGAGAAAAATATGTTAAATATGTTAAATATGTTAGGAATATAAAATACAAACCTAAATACGAAGTATACCGATAAACAGAAACCATAACTAAATAAAATAATTTTTAATGATAATTAAAATTGTCGATACATGCGATTACAAATGGTAAATATAATTAACACACGGTGGAAGAAGTATAAAAATATCGCTTATATTGAAACATATTAACCAAGTTTCGAGTAATGAGTTTCGTTCGATCAATTCTGGTCTGATCAAACACGCGCCCATTCTACTTGTCCGAGTCGACGCGGATCTGTTCCACTTGTCTGATCGAGACGGCTCTCGCCACTCGTGTAACCTGAAGGGAGCATGTTTTATTTGTCTGATCGGGAACAGATGCATTCTACTTGTTTATCGAGGTGCAATCTCATTGTTCTGATATGAACAAAAGGAGTCCTGTTTTACTAATCGATAAAACCAGCCTATTCTACTTGCCCGACTGTAGAAGCAATACTCTACTAATCCGCTTCTGTTCCGATTCTCACGATTAATCGAGTCTACCTTTGACTAGCTTCTTTCGTTTCTACGTTATGAATTTTCCGAATTATTATTTAAATATTATATATAAGAATATTCAATTATTAAATTTAAAATTAAATTATTAAATTAAATTCGATTACTAAATATTATATAATAATATTCAATTATTAAATTGAATTTTCCGAATTAATATTACTATAGCTTAAAATTTAAAATTTTTGTTTGTCTTTAATCTTGTTTTTATTCGAGAAAAAAATTGATCGGAGATTATTCAAAATAAACGTCTCTCCAAAAAGTTGTGCATTGGAAATAATTGAATTAAGATTCTAACGTTTACAACAATAAACATATTTATTCGCGTAATGAAAATTTCATTTCTATCGATCGTCATAAATGGTCCGAGTGTTAACATCGAAGCTACGTAATCTCTCATAGAAAGTTCTAATTTTACTACGCTGTCTTTCAGTGTATTTCCACGAGCTTTTATTAAAAACATAGGAAAATATTTGTCTCCCTCGTATTACATATTTATTCGCACACCCTTCATTTAAATTTCTTCGGTACAAGATAAATACTTTAATCGTCGGTGATTTAACACCAGATCCACCGACAACTGAAGTATATTTATTTCTACTAAAAAAAACACAGCGAAAATTCTGCAGAAAAAATACACACTACAACGGGGACAAACATTTGTCTATATTTTTAACAGAAAATCGTAAAAAAATCTTTCGAAACACGCCACGATTAATTTCCAAAACTTGCATTAACACATTCGCGATCGGCAAATCTTTTCCGCTTCTAATACCGAATACCAGCGAAAATAATGAAATTAAAGCAAGGATAAACATGATAAAATTTATTTTGAAATGCAACTATGCGTTGTTTAAAATAAAAAAATTTTTATAATTTATATACTTGCTTTACAGGTTGACACCAAACCACTTATTATTGTACTGAATTTATTTAGCGAACCAACTAATTTCTTGTGTTAATAATTTCCTTGTATTATTATCGAAAGCGCCTAATATTCCCGCATTCAGAAATAAAAATTGCAGGACGCGAATTCACGTCAGCGGCCATCAAGAACAAAACTTTAAAAAACGTGAATTCACGTCAACAGCGATCAGGAACAAAACTTCAAAACACGTGAATTCACGTCAGCGGTCGCGAAAGTGTTAAAAATTACGAATTGTTAATTTTGACCGCCTTGGTATATCTGATATTAAGCGTAAGATCAGCGAAAGCTGATGGGAATATCCACGCGGAGCAACAAGTAACCGAGAGAAATACGGTTGTGTCTCGCGACACGAAAAAGGCGAAGAAATAAAAAAACGGAACGAAGAGATAGCGTTAGCTGCGAGTATCGACCAGGTCGGCCAGCGATTCGAGGACGGATTTAGTGGCCGAAGTGGAAACTGGAAACGAGCAACGCTGAGCAGAGCAGAACGTGGCCAAGTTTGCGTATAAATTCCCCGGGACGCGGAAAGTGTACTTTAAGGGGCGACAAGGAGGATGGGTGGCCATTTCAAACAGTTCGATCGAGAAGCCACGGAGATCGCGTTGCTTGCGTTCCGCTTAACGTTCCCTCGACCCTTGTGACGTTTCGTAGCTTCCGTTACGGGTTAACGATGGACCATGAACAACGGGGGTAAGAAGGGGATTAAAGAGTGGAGGAAGGTGAAGGAAGGTGAAGGATTGAACGCGTTAACGAGGGCTGATAATAAGAAGCGTGCACCTTTGATCGCGTTTGGGTCTTGGTACGATGTTATAATGATTGTAGGAGGGTTGTTAATAGGAGGAGGAATCGTTAGTTCTTTACGGATGGGCAATTAGGTTTATGTGAAACATAATATAGTTTGCTTTGAGGGGAAAATTGGTAATAAGAAAAAGAGAAAAATTGTAATATGTTAATTGAAAATGTAGAATATTTGTAATTAGGTGGAAAATATAGATGTAAGTGATCTCTCGTAGAATAGGATTGGTATTATCGAGGTGTGGATTTATTAGTTGCTCTGTTGGTAAGGATCTTAATAATCTTTATTAATAAGAATTTTTGTGGGTGGAAGTTTTTTGTAAAATAAAATTAGTACGACAGTGCTGAGTATCCTTTTTTATTAATTTTTTGTATATATGGTAACTCTGATTGAATTGGGATTATTCAAAAAAATAAGAATCTTTGTGAGAGAAAGTTTCTCGTAGAATAGGATGTGTTACAACAGTATTGAGTATCTTTTTTTATTAATTTCCTCTGTATACAGTAACTCTCATTGAATTGGGATCATTAAAAAAAATAAGAATATTTGTGAGAGAAAATTTCTCTTGGAATAGGATTGTTACAACAGTGATCAATATTTTTCTTTATCAGTTTCTCTATTAATAAGAATTTTTGTGGGCGGATATTTCTTGTAAAATAAAATTAGTCCGATAGTACTGAATATATTTTTTACTAATTTTTTATTTATATAATATCTACTCATTGAATTGGGAGTACTAAAAAAAAATAAGAATTTTTGTGAGAAAAAGTTTCTCGTAAAATAGGATCGATACAACAGTGGTATTTTTCTTTATCAGAACCACTCGTGAAAATGTAAATTTTCTATATAATATAGGTAATATGCATACATGATCATAAAACGTACAAAGTGGTCACTGGTTAAGTCACAATTCATGATTCTAACATTTATGATTAAAAAAGTTGTAAAGATTGTTGAATTTATAAGTAGCGTGGTAATAAAATGAGCTACGAAGGATACAAAATTTGGTTGTTTCTATAAGACGGTTAAGTAGAATGCATCCCCGGAGATCGTACAACTTCGTCCCTCGACTGGTCGCTGAATTCTATCCGAGAGCACGAAGCGAACTATTCTATAGGGAGGCTGCGAGCGACTTCGCAGAAAATATATATCAATTGAGGTAGATCTGTCCAACGATATTTCCTAGCTTGTGCATCTTCTCTCCGAGCTACGGCATGAAACACAGGTCAGCTTATAGCCATCCTCGAAAGTCACGATTCGGAAGGGAGCGTACGTGCTTTGTGAATGAAACATCGAGAAAATATGAAACCATTAAATCTATGTGCAACCCGAAAAATTGATAGAATTCTTTTTGTTATTTGAATCAACCGGTAAGGTTCCCGTTCATTTGTATCAATTTCCAGCTACAATGTTTTAAAACCGAATAAAACTCGAGCGAAGCAATTAGAATTGAATCAATTTGGAACGGTGTAATGATAATTCAAAAAATTAACCCTTTACGCTCCTAATATTTTTAAGTTTCGCAGAGCTGTTACGAAAACTTAAAGCATCGTTTCGGAAAGAAAGAAAAGATTACAAATATGTTCGATTTTTTATTTATTTAGCTGAGCTTCGTTTTAAGAAATCAAATTTAATTGACGAAGATACAAAATTTATTTTAGAATTTAAACTTAAAAAACAATTACTTGTGTCGTTATAGAGACACCCAGTGCAGTTTAATTTATGAAAATACAAAATTTAATTTACAATTTAACCCTAAAAAAATTACCCGTGTCGTCATAGAGACACCTAGCGGAGTACAAAGGATTAATAACAGAGACGAAAGTTAACCAATCAATGCATAAAATTACATCTATTCTTATTCAATTAAAATTCTACTTAAACAAATACCCAATTCCACTTATCTCACAAACGTACCACTATTAAGTACCGTGTACCATTAATACCAAAGCAATCTGACTCTAACGCCGGTCTAAACCCAGGATAGCCATTTCAAACATTCTAAACCCAGCCTAACGACTCTTTCTCATCCACTCCGACTCTTCCCTCGACAAACAACACCCTACACTATCCCTCCCCATCCATTAAGACGTCCCGCTAATTCCTCCAATCGCGAGAAGTCGCTTGCTTAAGCAAGCGAAGACGACCGAGGAGAGCGAGCAATTTTTTTATTTTTCCTCCATTCCTGTTTCTCTCTATCTCTCCGTAGTTTTTTTTTTTCGACTTCCATTTTACGATCACGTTCCAAAGCGCGATCGTTCCACAGTATCGAGGCCGTGGCTGCCTCCCTTTTTGCGATCGTTTCGTCCATCGAGGATTAGAAAAGTCTCGTGCCAGAATTTCCGAATAAAAACGACGACGTAAAGAGTTGGAGAGGGAGAGAGAAAGAGATAAAGGGAGAAAAAGGGAAGGAACAGGGTGAAAGAGAGAAAGAGAGAAGGGTACGGCCTCTCGAATATCCTCGACGGTGCTGTAACTGCGCGAATCCTCCGGAGTATCCTTAGGCTTCCGTTATCTGTCCACCCCCAACCCCTTTCTGACCATCTCACCCCCTCGAACGCTATTCTGTGCCGGATTCAATCGAGCCCGGAATCTCGTTGCGCACGAGATCGTCCTATGCAGCGGTTCGCCCTTCTGGGACGCTACGTTTAATTTTATGTACGCTTCTGCGATCCGCTCTTTTTGGGCCGAACGTGCAAGCACGACGATTCGAATGCTCCCCCTTTTTTTTTTTATTATTTCTTTCTTTCTTTTTTTCCTGTTTTTCTTTTCTTTTCTTTTTTTTTCTTTTTTTTTCTTGTTTGCTTGCGTACGTGCATGGATGTAGCATGTTTTGGATGATTTTGATTGAGATTTGTTTGATTGAGAAGCGTGTAAAAGAGGGTGGTTTCGATAATTTTATTGATAATAATATTCCGATGGTGGAAACAAACTTAGTTTTGTCTTTTATTGCTAATTTCCTCAAAGAGAAGAACGAACGAAATGGAACAAAAAATAAAATCAAGCTCGAGAGTTGGCAATTTTACGATGTAATTGGAAACATGGTAGAAACAAAGACAGTTACATGGAATTTAATTAAGGATGGTCATTAATAGAACGAGGTAAAATACGTTTTGAATAAAAATTGCAGACCTGGTCTATTGTCAGGCGCATTTTTTACGTAGGAAATGGAAAGGTCTACATTTCAAAGAGGATATACCTGTGTATATTTATTATGACCCTTTCGTTTCATTTTCGTGAGTGGAATTTCTGATGCACATTCGAAGCCATCGCTGTGTGATACTGTTTCGAACGAAGAACAAATGGGTGGATTTTAGTAATCGAAAATTTTATCGGTTATCGTCGGAGGTATACGAAATGCCGGTAAATTAATATTCTATTTTTAAAATCGGAAACACTGCGGAAGATGAAAAAAATTTCTCTTCGAATTTCCACATATTTTCTTAGGTCCGCACAATTGTTTGAAAAATTCTACAATTCCTCCCCTGATTTCCCATATTACCTCAAATTCTTTACATTACAATTCCTCCACCGATTTCTCAAATTTCCTTAAATCTGTACAATTTTTAAAGAATTTTGTAATTCCTCCCCCAATTTCTCACATTTCCTTAAATCCCGATAATTCTATAAAAATTCCATAATTTCTCCTCCAATTCCCCAAATTTCCTTAAACCCCTACAATTCTATAAAAATTCCATAATTTCTCCACTAATTTCTCAAAATTCTTCAAATCCACGCAATTCTTCCGAAGTCTTAAAATTCTTCTCAGCATTACGACTTTCCTCGTAGAGCAAACCAGCTCCATAAAACATCACAAACTTGCCCAAATTTCCCCGAATCTCTCCATATTTCCCCAAAAATTCCTTAAACACGACGTATCCGCTCTCAATCACCAGATCGTTGCGTAACACGCCACAGACGTAACATCGATAAACTATCGGCGTAATATGATACTCGAATGACCTTACTCGATCGAAACAACCCCTCCACAAAGCGGAGGTTGCTCAAGATACGCGAGTACTGTTCGGCTATCGGTGGTTGCTCGAGTGTCGCGCGGGTTCTACGCGGTATTAGGGTCGAATGAAGTTACGAGGCAGCGGTTTACCGGGCCGGGCTTTAAGCCGTTTCGAAACGGCGACGAAAACGGTCCTTGGCTCGACGAGAAAGTGAATCTGGTCTCGGTTAATTCACGTTCTCCCTGAAACGATCTGTCGGAGACTGAAAACGCTCGGTTCTGTTAGGAATATCGGGACAGAGCTCGTTCGAGTACGATAGTCGGGCCGAATTGGGTTGAATTCGAGCGGATTTGTGGGTTATTAGTGGAAATGATGCATGAATTATGGGATAGGATAAAATGGATCGAATGAATCGCTCATCCGGAAGAAAAGTTATATAAATAGAACAGTACTTCTCGGGAAATATTTTCCAACTTCACAATTCGGTTAATATTTAAGGCAATCTGAACGG
>SMSQ01004787.1:0-29802 GCA_019453375.1 Ctenoplectra terminalis | reverse complement strand
AAATATCTTCGTGTATAGATGGATTCAATTATGTAAATATAAGAGTAATATAGAAATAGGAATTTGGGGGCATTGTGTAATGAATTATGGAATCACAGAGGAGATAGCATTATATTTAAAATTAATTAACCTTTTCTCTATGATATCCTCGAAAATAGAAAATGTCTTGAGGTGATAATTTTACATTTAAAATTAATTAACCTTTTCTCTACGATGTCCTCGAAAATAGAAAATATCTTCGTGTATAGATGGATTCAATTATGTAAATATAAGAGTAATATAGAAATAGGAATTTGGGGGCATTGTGTAATGAATTATGGAATCACAGAGGAGATAGCATTATATTTAAAATTAATTAACCTTTTCTCTACGATGTCCTCGAAAATAGAAAAGGTCTTCGTGTATAGATGGATTCAATTATGTAAATATAAGAGCAATATAGAAATAGGAATTTTGGGACATTGTGTAATGAATTATGGAATCACAGAGGAGATAGTATTATATTTAAAATTAATTAACCTTTTCATTACGATGTCTTCGAAAATAGAAAAGGTCTTCGTATGTAGATGAATTCAATTTTTGTGAATATAATAATATAGGAATAAGAGTTTACGTACATTATGCAATGAATTATAATGGAATACATGGTATAGTAATACATTTAAAATTAATTTACCCTTTTACTATGGTGCTCTTGGAACTAAAAGCTCGTTTCCTGAATCCACAGATCGATTCAATTTTGGTAAATATAATAGCAATATACGAATAAAGATTTACATACATTGTGCAATAAATTATAGTGCAATACAGAGGATAGTAATACATTTAAAATTAATTTGCCCTTAATAAATCAAAAATTAGGTACATTGTGCAATGAATTATAGCTCAATATGTGGGATAGTAATACATTTAAAATTAATTTGCCCTTAATAAATCAAAAATTAGGTACATTGTGGAATAAATTACAGTGCAATACATGGGATAGTCATAAATTTAAAAATAATTCACCCTTTTTTCACTATGGTGCCCTTGGAACTAAAAAAATTCTTCCTATATAAATAATTCTAATTTTTGCGAATATAATAATATAAGAATAAGAACTTTCATACACTGTGCAGTGAATTATAATGCAATACAGAGGATAGTAAAACATTTAAAATTAATTTACCCTTAATAAATAAAAAATTAGGTACATTGAGCAATGAATTATAGTGCAACACATGGAATAGTGATACATTTAAAAATAATTAATCCTTTCACTATGGTGCCCTTGGAATCAAAAAAATTCTTCCTATATAAATGATTTTAATTTTTATAAATATAATAATATAGGAATAAGTATTACGTACTAAGTATTATGTACGATTAAAAGTAGGATAGGTCACCGAAATGACTCGGAATGAGTACTTTGCCGAAAAATAAGGTTTAATAGAACAGATGTAGTATAAAAACAAATGACACAAAATGACGTGGTCTGGCTTTTTTATCTTCACACTTAGCGATCGCATCCCAGATTGACTTTCGCCCTTTTCTTCTTAATTTCCTCGATCGTCCGTCGTCATCGCTTTCTTCATCACACCCCCCGCCCCTGTCTACACACTCACGCACGCTTTCTTTGTTCCTTCATATATTAGGTTGTCCCATAAGTAACGTCGTTCCTCTACACTACTTTTTATTACGAAATATTAAGACATACATTTATTTTAAATCATCGATATATCGACCATTACTTTTCACAATCTGTTCCCATCTGTTAAATAATTTGATTCTTTATTTTTCAAAAAAATGTTGCATGTTTTCAATTTTTTCTAAGCTCGTCTTTGCTGTGTCTGATACAGCGTTTAAAAAACTAAAAATTAAAATTGGAAACTCATACCACATTCGCCACAATCACTACATATTCCAATTATTATAACAATTTTTAACCGACAACAAAAATTCTACAATAATGCGAGCTTAAAATAAGCATCGAAGAAAATTTTTAGGTAAAAGCATTCGAAATTTTTTGAAGAAAGGATCCAGAAACTGCTTTGTAGATAAGAAAAAATAGAAAACGATGGTCAATACAGTCATGACTAAAAATTAATGCAAATATTAACACTTTACCAACCGGGAGCCTATTAATCGGCTTTTTGCAACCAACGCTCAGCGACCGGGAGCCTATTAATCGGCTTTTTACAGCCAACGTTTATCTACCGCTTGCCGCTCAACACATTGCGTACGGGTCACGAGATATCTCGTTTTTAGCAAATCGAACGTTGCGGCCGGGTCACGAGATATCTCGTTTTCATGTTTTTTTTTCGAATCAATCGGCAACTTAAGCAACCAGAGACAAATATTTTTGTTACGTTACCAGGGTAACGAAGCCTCTCCCATTCTTAACACTTTGAGCGCCACGCGAATTCTTAAGGAAATCCCCGTCAGACCGCGCGTGCTGCTTAGAAGCGCTGGTATTTCGATATAGCAATGCGAAGCGCACTACTAACTGATTGAAATTTACTCGATACAGCTGTGTAAATATATTAGGGCCATTGTTTCTTATCGTAGTAGAAGATATTTACGTTTAGAATGAAATGCTTATAGACATTCATTCGACGCGTTACGCGTCATAAAAAAATTAACAGTGCACCTTACAAGTTGCCGAGAAGAAGACATTCCATCCGACATTATTGCAACAACTTCTAAAAAACAACGACACAAACACCAAAAAGAAAAAACCTGGAAACGTCTCTGCGGTGTGAAAATATTGTGAATCGTGTTATGAAAAAAATGCGACACGATATGGTAGAGCAATGGCCAGAAAAATGACTAAACGAGTTGTCGCGTTTTGTGATACCTGCGAAGAACAACCGTTTTTATGTTTACCGTGTTTCAATAAAATCCATTAAAATGCCTTAATGATATAATCCTGTAATGAATAAAAATTAAGTAAATTTTAAATAAATTTTCAGTAATTACTTAAAACAATGTAAATTTTTTAGTTTTATATCATACTCTACACTGTCAGCCACCGGTGGTTGACGCGGCCTAAACGGAAAGTTCAGTGTCAGCCACCGATGGCTGACGTGGCACTCAACGTGTTAAGACAAATGATTAGCGAAATAACTGAATTTCAACATTCCGAGCATGTAGAAATGATCAGTCATTATAGCCTGTACATCGGTAGATCTGTGCCGATCGTCGTACGTACCGTATCTTATAAAGTGTTTTACTATTGTACATTTTGGAATTTCAAACTTGACATTTTAATTTGTAAGGCAACAATTTTTTAAGAATCATCTATATTTTCAATCTGTTACCGATAAATTATAACAAAAATTGATTTCATGAAATAGGCCCTAATTCTTATACAATAAATAGACGTATAAACTAAAAATATAGTAATATTTAAGAATAATTTATGCGAATATAATACCAAATACAAATTAGAAATGTACGTATCCGCTTTCTATTGCTTGCCAAGCATGCTTCTGAAGCGTTCGAAAATGTGCGGGCTTTGAGCGCATGTTGAACGCGCAGAGCGCCGTACGCAGTGTGTTAATACTAACATTATGAAAATTAAAAACTTTATTCGATTTAATTAGCCTACAATAAGAGAAACGATATACCGAGCACCCTCACGAATTTCGATTTAAAAACAAAGTTGCAAGAATAAGAGCTTATATTTCCGTACGATAGCCAAAACCGAGCCGGTGTTTTAACGATGTATCCGCGCTCGAATCAACCGGTTGGGAAAGTGTTAATATCTTACAATGAAAATTGGCGTCAAGGAACGACGTTATTTATGGAATGACCTAATATTTTTTGTTTGTAGCTTAATACTCTCCACATATCATTTCCAGAGGACATTTAATATCGCTAACCTGACACGAACCTACAATCAGGGAAAAATATCGTTTAATCGGTAAATAATGTAAAACGTCCATCAGTCTTTACCGCGATGTATTAAATTGTCTGGCATGATTTATGCCCCAAACTATCGGCGCATCAGTCTGGGCTGCTTGTTAGTATTCAGATACACAGAATCATACGCGAGATGTATATTCATTGACAAATTGAAGCAGTAGCTCTCCCGTTTGGTTTTCGAACATCTAGTTAATAATACGTAAGCAATTATGCCCCCTGTTGTTTATTAATGCCCATCGTGTTACAATATAGCGATTATGACGGTGATGCTTTATATTTCGACGTGTGACTGTTCATTAGCGAACGTCAATATTTATTAAGCGCACCAGGTGGATAGCAATGCCGTATAGGCAATCATAAACATCACGAAGTGATCAAATAATGTATAAATACGGCTAATAAGAGACCGTATGAAACGATATTAGCTTGACCTGCCAGTTTGACAGGAACTGATTGAAAACTATTTCCTAGGTTAAAAATCCGTTTTCGTTTTCATTATACGAACCGTTCTTCTTTTTTTTTTACCATTGTACTGGCGACTGAAATCTTTACGCTTGTTTTTGGTAATGAGGTAGCTGGTTACTCGAAACATTATCTTTCAATTTAATCTTATATTTATGTAAAAGTATGAAAAAAAAATGGAGATCTAAATGGCGGTCTAGATTCTTATAGAATTGTAATTCTTATACAGTTGAATAAGAATTTTATTAATTGAATAATTTTAACCATGAGGCATGCCTTTTTTTTAAATTTAGTGTTAGAGTGACAATATAAAAGTATTTTTTTATCGTAGAGTCTAAAATATTTATATTTAAATTTATATATTTTTTTAATACATTATACAACTGAATAAGAATTTTATTAATTGTATAATTTTAATAATGAAGTATGCCCTTTTTTAAATATAGTGCTAGAGTGACAATATAATATAAAAATATTTTTTTATCTTAGAGTATAAAATATCTATATTTAAATTAATATATTTTTTAGTACATCATACAACTGAATAAGAATTTTATTAACTGAATAACTTTAACGTTGAAGCATGCCTTTTTTCAAATTCCCTGTTACAGTGACTAATTACGAGTGGTTTCCAAGAGCCACAGTGAAATAATTCTGTTTTTATCAAACTTCTACTTTCCTTCACTACGTTCTCAAAAATATAAATTTGCATAAAACTTCGCCGTCTATTTATCAGCGATACTTTCCATTACACTTAACCATTAATTTTCCAAACCAAGCTCGAATCTTCAAGACCTAACACAAAAGACCAACACAATTATTCTTAGAAATTATAAATGATTTCTTCCTAAAAAAATAAAACATTTCTTTCGGAAATATTCCACGACACAACAATAATCTATTCTTCTTAACTATTGTACTCGACGAGCTTCCGCTTTGCTCTTTCGAAAATAAAACAATCGTCCGTCGAACAATCGGTATTTCGCTTATCCGAAGCATTCTTTGAGCCACTTTTCATTACGCGAAAGAGCCAGGCAAAAGAAAGGTCGAAGAAAGGTGATTTCGTAGCCGATTCAAAGTTAACCGACTTCCTTCTTTCTGCAATTAAATACTTGAAATAGGCGCGATTTAATTAACGAGCTTGAGGAACGTCATATTTACCCGGTGAAACGCGGCGCACTGGCTGCGCCACAGCGGAACGCTGTTTCTGCTTGCGCCAAGTTTATTCTCAGCTGCTAACAGATTTAAGGAACGTTAACGAGACGCTATTTTAACGTGTGTTTCAGACTTCGGCATAACGACGGGCCGACAGGAGGCGCAATATCCCTGTGCTTTTGTTTACAACAGCAACGAGACACGAAACGGTACGTTCACGTCGCCGAATTACCCGGGCCTGTATCCACGCGACACGGAGTGCCATTATTTCTTCAATGGCCAACCGAACGAACGAGTCCACTTGCACTTCCACTTCTTCGACGTTGAGGGTGTCATGCCGTAAGTCTGACTCATTATTTTATCATCGTTCTTTCGTTGCGTCAATTTTATGCTTCCTTTGTTGGTTCGGTTCGAAGACTTTCGTCTTTAACACGATGACTGCCACGCGCGTTTACGGTAAAATCTCCTTCAGGCCACGCGTACCGCTGTACGAAGCGTATTCTGAAGATTTAGGGAATTATTAGCTGCAAAATTATTAGGGTCGATTGAAAATACAATAAATCCTGGACGTCGTCAGAGGCAGCACAATATCGCCGTTCGGAAAAATGATTCCGGTGAAAGCATTAGACGCGCATGCAAACAATGTTATGCGGATAAAAGTGGTCGAATGGGCCGATCAGAGACAAGAAAAAATTTACAAAAAACAACAACTCATTGTCCAAGTTGTCCCGACCAGCCTCAGCTTTCTATAAAATGTTCTAAAGTTTTACATTCTATATAGTTTTCTTAATAAACCATTTTCGTATTACTTTTATAACAATAGTTTATATTAATGAATATTCTATTACAAATTTAAGTTTATATTAATAAATATAGTTTATATTAATTAATATTCAATAGTTTTGTTACTTCCTTAGCGAAATATCTTTTTAAACAGATACGAATATCCTACGCAAGTAGTCGAATAAGCGTCACCCCTGTACGGGTGACGCGGCCCGATTAGAAACTTTACTATCACCCGAATATGGGTGACGTGGCAGTCAACGTGTTAAAAAAGTTTTGTAATTTGATAAGAATTATTCGTAATCGACTAACATTTAAAAAAAATAATAATCTAACTTTCAGACTGTGAAACATTAAATAGGTATGACAGAAGATTCAGGATAATAAATCGTATATTGCTTTATTATCACACTTAACCCTTTGCGGTCGGTGTCCCCGTAGCGGGGACATTTTTAAATAGTCGTAGAAATCAATGACCCCGCAGCGGGAACCTTGGAAAATCGGAAAAACGACGAAACACTATCGTCCCATATACCTTGTGATTCAAATGTTTCGGTCGATTTACGAGATAACAATGCATAATTGTTTAGAGAAATTTACAGGCAGTCAGTTTCGAATGAGCTCTCGAGAAACATTGAGATCGCTAAAAAGCTAGTTATTGTGTATGTTAAGGACACCGGACTGACACAAGTTTATGATACGGACACGCCAGCTGCTATTTTTGAGGACTTGTTAATTTTACCGTTTTTGCAGGCTAGTAATTTAATTACCAGGAGAACCGTCGAAACCTTAGTTACTACCTGAGCCTTCGGCCTCTCCGCTCAATAGCAATTGACGTATCATAATCTTACCCTTCGGACTACGGACTTGACGCACACGTAGCTGCCACCTTTTTGACTTTACCGGATTTACCAAAATCTTTCCACCACCCTAGGACTACTTGTAGAAAACGCCCCAGCGACAGAAACGAACACAGATTGGACAAGACAATTTTCCCACTACAAGAATTAGCTTCAAGGACACACCCCTGGACGGACAGAATTTAGATATAAGGATAGGATACCTTCGGACCAGGCATTCAGTTCATTATCATTATTATTACTATTATACTTGGACCAGGACATTAAGAGTGACGTTATTACGTCACTTTTGGACATTTGATTATTACATTCGGACATAGGACATTAAGAACGTTATTACATTTGGACTCTCATTTTGGACATTAGACAGTGATATCTGCTAAGTTGTGTTGTATACCTAAATATATTTAATAAAGTATTGTTATTGTTTTGGCAAATTGTTTTTTGCTACATATACGGCTCCACGAACTCTGTGGGAGCCAAACAGTGTACATCGTACACCTTATTTTACAAAAGTATCAATTTTATCAATAATAAAATTTGTGTTGAAAATTTTAAAAATTCAGTGTAATTCGCAAAAATGAAAGGGTTTAGAAATGATTAGCAAGATAATGAGAGTAGTGATGATGGGTTGGAACTTGATCATATCGATGATTGTTTCGCAAAATACCATTCTTTAGAACATTACAGAGATTAAAAATTTTGTATTCTTACGTATGATAAGTAGTATTAACACGTTCCCTGCCAGACCGTTTTTTGAAGATTTCCTGTTCAGGCCGCGTGGGGCGTATGCCCCACGCTTTACATTTGTATTATTTTGTTTCTGGCGTATGCCTTACAATAATTAAAATAGGGCAAAAATCATAATTATCAAGGAAAGGTTGTATAGTTTAACACGCATAACACAACAAACCAATAAATTTATTTTTCTAGGAATTAGTTTAACAAATACCTGGCTGAACATTACTATGCCAAGCAAGTTGCATCCTCGCATATAATTTTTTTTATCATGCGTATATCAGTTTAAAATATAACATTTTAGTTAAATTCAAGTTTGTATGCAATTACAAAGGGATGTTACGATGAACTTTGTTAAAACATGGCAAACATAAATGTGGTTTATCCACACAACTATCGCAGAATGTTGCAACTTTTACAGTACAGTTTCTTGCCGATTGGGAACCCAAATTTTTAACATTTCTTTCGTAACAAATTTTACAGCGCCTTCTTATCGAATTAAAGTGGCCTTACGGAGAAAAAAAATTGCCCATCACGCCGCGTGGGGCGCATACGCCCCACGATTAAACGAGGGCATAAGCAGTAGTATTAAGATGCCCATAATTGACTGCATAATGAATTTTTAAAAAATTCTTCATTTTACAATGATAATACCAAATGGCTTGAACGGAAAGTTCAGCGTGGGGCGCATACGCCCCACGCGGCAGGGAACGTGTTAAATATAACAAATCAGTTTCATCAGATTCTGCGTGTTTTAATATGCATATATTGACTTTAAATCCTGTACGGAAAAGTAATTGCTAAACGATAGATTTGCTCCGACCTACTGGTACTCCCAAAAGCGAAATCTGCCGATCGCAAAGGTTTAATTTAATATATAAAATGAATAACGGATATGCGTGCGTTTCTTCTGGTGGCACAAAGGAGACTACTCGAATCACGTATCTTTAAAACAAATGAGAAACGCAACAAGCATGCGTCGCGCACACACCAACAATCTTCACATGTATAGGCACATGTCGATAATCTATAACATGTGCATAACACGGTTGTCTAACGTTTTCTTACAAGGTATTTATTAGGCTTTGCGTTTAAACTTAAATTTTTGCAAAAATTATATACTTCTTTTTGTCGTAACACGTAAATTATATTAGTTAGAGAAGAACATTTAAACGTTAAATTTAGAGTGTTCAAAAATACACGTTAATTGCTGCTCCGGTTAAAAAAGAACTTGAAAAGAGTTATTCGTTGGAAAGGTTAAGTACTAGTATTCTTATTCGTCATGCAAAGGATCCATGCAGGTCCTGGCATACAAAGAACAGACCCTGCTACTGTCCATAATAGTTTCAGAAGAAACAGCTTGTAGCCATTTAAATAAGAATATCCGCATAAAGTAGGAATTCAATTCTTAAAACATATTTTCTATTCAGAGTTGAACTGTAACTAGGATGGAAAGGAAAAAGGACGAAATGAGATTGAAAGAGATATGCAGAAACCATGCACAAAACAACGTGCGCTACATTTCATTCCTTTAAACTTTAATATAATTTTAAAATAACATCTCATAATAAATCTCTTAAATATTTTTAACCCTTTGCACTACACGCGATTCTTTATCACTGAAGAAAAGTTTTATTTTGAACGGAAAAAATTACTGTTGCTTGTGATAGCGCTTGTTTTTATTTATATTACAAATATCCTTTTTCCTCTCGTAAACGAAACATAAATCTTTTATTTTGTAAATCATCATGGTGCGATATCATTGGAAATTGAGCGTAATCGTGCTGAAAACAGAATGTCTCCGTAGCGGAGCCAAAGGAGCGCTAAGGGTTAAACTTTAAACTGCAAAATTACTAAATATAAAAGAAAAAAAATTGCAGAAAATATCTTTCTGCGAAGAAGAAAAAAAATTGGGATTAAAATGGGACAAGAAAACAATTTTTAAATAGTGGTAAAAATAAAAATACTGAAACATTCCAGCTAAATGATCATTTTTAATATACTTAAATGAGAAATATGTTCAATCTAACGAATCCTCGTTCTTGAAATATTTTCAAATTCTGGAAATGTTATAAGAGAAATATGTGTAATAACTTTGGATGGAATAGCTTGAATACTATAGTACCAGGAGATTCTGAAATTTTAATGAAACCAACTACGAAGTTGGAGTTATCTTACATATGAACGTGATTTATATGCAGGAACCTTTATTATTCATTAAAGCACACATATTTCATACAATTATACAAAGTTAATCCGGTAGATAAATCGAGATAATTTTCTTTATTCAAGTAAGACGTGAAAGAAAAAGAAAATTATAACGAAGCATAAGTGGTAATAAGATTAAAGCATTTTGATACAAAGCCATAATTTTAAATAAGTAAAACATTTATATAATATATGGAAACTTGGCTAAAAAAAGAAGCGTAAATTTATGCGTAAAAGAAACTGAAGGTGATTTTAAAAGCGACGAAAAATAACTGACAAAAAATGTAGTATAATCATTCTAAGAAGCTCTTTGAATGATATTAAGCAGATAGAAATGTTACATTAATACTAGCTTTACTGGCGTCGATTGGATCATTTTGATGGGTACATCGAAATACAAATTTTTTATAATATTATTAGTTGAGTTTATTTGAAATTAATAGATTTCTATAATCAGAGATTTATTTAGTACATTTTTCTATATAAATTTCATTTTGAATTTACATGTTCCGCACGCATCATTGGTAAACTTAAGCGTGAAATCTGAACTGCGTCAAATTGACGGATTCCGTGAATCTAGTGTTAACAGAACAAATGTTTCGATCGGTTCATTAATAATAAAATTATTAGGTTGCTGCAAAAGTTCCTTTAATCTCTTAGTGTGAGAGATGCAATCATTTTTTAGTTTATAAGAGACCTTTAAAATTCGAGGATATTTTTGTCAGGTTATCGTTGATCAGGAATTCAAAGAAATTTTTTCTATTTTAAATTACTAGTGATACAGACTACGTGAGATACTTCTTCTTTAACCCTCTATAATCGGAATTATAGTTGCTTGTAAGAAAATAAATTATACTCCAAAAAATATTTAAGACTTAAAAAATATAGATACATAGATAAAAAATAAATCCAGTTTTTTTTTTCTTTTTCAAGGGATGCATATAGGTCCCATAATTATGAGAAAAAAAAAATTATACAGGATTATGGTTTCTCAGGCTGATCTAAAAATTAGAAACTACTAATTATTATAAATAGCTTGATACCATGACAGTGGTATAGTAATAAAATACAATAGTACAGTGATAAAAAATATAGACACATAGATGAAGAATAAATTCAAAAATTTTTTTTAAAAAAGGATGCATATAGCTCCAAAATTATGAGAAAAAAAAGTTATACAGGATTATGGTTTCTCAGGTTGATCTAAAAATTAGAAACTACTAATTACTATAAATAGCTTGATACCATGACAGTGGTATAGCAATAAAATATAATAGTACAGTGATAAAAAATATTTAAGGCTTAGAAAATATAGACACATAGATGAAAAATAAATCCAAAGATTTTTTTTTAAGAAAGGATGCATACAGCTTCCAAATTATGAGAATAAAAAATTATACAGGATTATGGTTGCTCAGCTTGATCTAAAAATTAGAAACTAATAATTACCATAAATAGCCCGTTTGATACCATGACAATGGTATAGTAATAACAGTACAGTGATAACACGACTCATTTTTCGTTAGTAAAAAAACTCTATTATTTTCCCCGTACTAATATTTCTATTTTTGATATTTAAAATTATATTTTGTTATTTTTCACGATATTGGATAAACTATTGAATATTTCATTAAATCCCCAAAACTAAATATATACTTTTCTCATTCCACCAGATAGATAGGAAAATTTTCCAAAAAAGCTGTCGCAGTAAACATATTAAGATTAAAAAATATAGACACATGTATTAAGAATAAAAAATATTTATAAAAAGAAGAAATCACACAACTTCCACATGAATGAAAAATTATTATAAATAATAATAGAAAACGCATGGTTTAAAGAAAGTATAATGTATTCTAAGAAATCTAATTTTTCAACATTCTTTGTAATAAACAGAACTTTTGCAACAACCTAATACAAATATATTGCAAATGGATGAAAAAATTTCTCGTGTTTTGTATCTCATATTGCAGAATTTTACTTTTTGACTAAATCCCAAAAACTGAAAACTTTTCCCATACCGCCAGATAGATAGATGTGCTCTTACCAAGAAATAACAGAGCTTTGGTAAACAATAACACTCAAAATATAAATGGCAATGGGAATGACTTCGTATAATTTAGGCTTGGCAGCGAATGAGTTAAAGAAAATGATCTTTTACAAATTTAAATGGCAATGGGAATGACTTCATATAATTTAGATTTGGCAGCGAATAGGTTAATGGTAAAAAGGTTCCTCGTCACCGATGCATACTAAATCAAACACAGCAATAAAAATTATGTATAAAACGGTGTTTCCAAGGCCATAAGTGAGAAGGAACGTGCGCATCGAGCAGAAGAGATAAACTGGCTACACGGCTGCAACTGGAATTCTATATATCGATCTTACTCCGCTTCTATCTCGTCACTCAACGAGACGAGGTGAGACAAAGTGAGCATCCTTAGCCAACTAGAAGTCTACTGGAAGCAAATCGATACTAGTTCGATTGGGTTTCCTGATGTACTTCGACGTTCCACTAAATCAAACTGCGTCGAACAAAGTTTCAAGCTGCTTATTAGAGGCGAAGACTACACGTCCAAAGAGTATCCAGTAACCGATAGCCCAAAACCCGATCGGAACGTGGAGTATTTGCGTCACTCTGGCCAATTAGCAAGCATAGCTGATTAACGGTTACATCGATGAGAGACGGAAAATATGATGTCATCCTGTATTCCATGTTAGAACTAACCAAGTCGATGCTTGTGGTTCTAGCGAATGCTTAAAGGTTATGATTAATTAAAATAAAAAGATAAAATTGATTAGCTACGTTTGTATATATCGTAATTTGAAAGATAAAAGTATCACAGTTACGAAAATGGGTACCGCGAAATTTGAATGAAAAGTGTTGGATAATGATCTAATCGCGAGATCTGTTCGTGTATACAGTGCAACAGAAAATTGTGAGCTCGTTATATATTTATAATTATTTTGATGGATTAACACTAGATTTACGGAACCCGTCAATTTGACGAATTTCTGATTTCATGCTGAAGTGCAATAATTATCTGTGTAGAAAATGTTCACTGAAAATAGAATTTAAATGCAAGAAATGTACTAACTAAATCTGTGCGAATGAAAACCTATTAATTTCAAATAAAATGAACTAATGTTAGTACAAAAAAAGCACAGTTCAATATACCCGTAAGATGGCCCAATTAATCCCCGTAAATCTAGTGTTAATGTAGGTAAGAAATTTGTTGAATTTGTTGAAAATGAGGAGAAGCGCGTATAATTTCCGCATTAATTGAGAACAATAGGTATTCATATCCATTGCAGTTTTTTATTAATTTCATTCAATTGTGATTTTTAATAATATAAAAATTAAAATAAAACACAGTGATAAAATATAATAGAGTCGTGGATGGTGGTACGGCAAAAAAAATGAGCCAATGTAAAAACATAAATAGATTTCGATTTTAATTTTTTTTAATCATCATTACATCTATACGGACAAGAGATAATTTTTTCAAAAAAATTTTTTATGCATAAAAATTGAGAATAAAATACATTTTTGTCAGTAAAAATTACTTTTTTTGATAATAATTAGAGTCAATTATAACTATTTTTATTACTTTCAAAAAAAAATAACTACCCATTTCATTCCGCAATTTTAGCATACACATAAGAAAATTCTTCCGCACTCGAACGGTTAAACTCGCACAAAAAATACGCAAGAAGACTCGTGGAATAACCTGACAATATTAGCGGAAAGACAGAAAGAAGGTGGCCAAGTAATAACCTAATTGGACCGCGTTAAATAACCATCGATAACCATGTTGTAACACGCCGCTTCGTTCATTACTCGAAGCCGCTAATTAGTCGTGTTTCGCCAATTTCTGTCGAACTTTTGAACAATAACCCCGAGAGGAAGCACGAAGCAGATCTCGTGACTTCGCCGATTCCGCTCTTCCACTTCGAGATACGGCGTGAATTTAATAATTCCAGGTCGACCAGTATCAAGATTTCCAGGAGAACCACTCGCGTCTGTTGTTACAGGCAGCGCGGCCCTCTATCGCGCGTGCATAGATGCGAATTTCTTGCCGGTTTCTTTTTCTCTTTTTTCGAGAAACACCGTGATCGTAAACATTGCGGTTCGAATGAGAGTTCAATTAAACGAAGTGCAGCTCGAATTGGCGATCCTCGGCTTCGGTTCGTTCGTTCGGTTTCCATCTCGCTAAGAAGGAAAGATAGGTTTCTCGGCCATAAATCCGGACACTGGTAAACAGTTCAAAATATATGTTCAGAAACGTGAGAATCGAATGATGATTTATCACGGGAATTGCCACTTATGTCATCGGTGGAAGGAGTTTCTCTCGCGATATATATCTACGCTTCCGCGATAATAGCGCCATCGCTCACGTATCAATGTTTCTTACGAGCGCAATATATTATTTACACGAAGTGAATGCATTCTTCGGTGGACGAACGGTCGCGTAAATCGTCGTTATCAATGCAATTTATTTGGCCGGGATCTCGTCGTTTCCTATCGCCTTTAATTACAGGATACCGACCGTAATATTAGGTTGGCGAATATGATATGTCGAATTTTGACTAGACGTAAATTCTCGTGTTCCTGTTTTCGCCATACGGTTGTTTACGAGATTACCTTTCACAGAGTCCGATTGTCCGTTGCCAGAATCGTACGATGTTGTGAATACTTTGTCCCAAATTGTGCATTTCAACCATTTTTTAAGGATTTATGCTGAAACGGAATGGTACAGAGTTGATGTGTAATCGATTTTGATGAAGTTTTGGTGCGATATAGATCTGGAAAAAATATTAGACACGTATTTTCTTATATTGGTTATTATTTATTTTGAAGAGGTGATATCAGTCCGCTTGTAAATTGGCAAAGCGAAAAAATGACACGAGGTTGCTGTCGTTTACTAAAAAAATAGTTTTTTTTTTTTTTATTATTTATGATATTAATTATATTATATTATAATATTTATTGTATTATTTAATTTATTATACTATTATTATAATAGTTATTTGTATAATATTTTATATAAATAATAATGAATTTTATATAAGTTATTTATATAACGTATTATTATAATATTTAGTAAATAACTATTATTATGATAGTATTATATTTACTAAAAGTAAACTAAGATTTCTTAGAACGTTGAAGTATTTTGCTTTCAAGAGATATATAGTATATTTACCATCCTTATTAATAATTCCACAATTTCTGTTACTCAATGCTATTTTTTATCATTAAAAAACATTTAATTCGCATTATCCTGAACAATTTCATTTCATCTCCTTTCATTTTATATCACATTACGAACAAAATCCTGGCAACAACAACATTATTATTAAACAAATGAACAAATTTGTAAATTGGCAAAATAAAAAAAATGACCTTAGGTCACTATTATTTACTAAGAAAAATCCGACATTTCAAATGCACCAACCTAATATTTACATATCTATTACTCAATCGTATTTTTTATCATCAAAAAACATTTAACTCGCACTATCCTTAACAATATCATTTTATATCACTTTACGAACGACACCCTCCCAACAACAGCATTATTATTAAACAGATAAATCATGTTATAAATTAGCAAAATAAAAGAAAATGCCCTTATCGTACTGTCATCTACTAAAAAAAAAAATCCTACATTTCATATGCACCAACCTAATATCTCCCCGTGGCATCGTAGTATTTCTGATATTTCGGTGGCCGCAATTGCCGGGCCCCGCTGACGTGACGTTCCTCATATTTCCGAACCGGCTTCCACGTTGCCATTAAAGTTATTTTCGCGCGGTCGAAAAGAAACAAAAACTCGAACTTGGCACATGGTGGCCCCAACGGTGGTCGTGTGTTGGTCGTGTGTTGGTCGTGCAGAAATAAAGCGTTATATCTGACGGGCTCTCTGTTCTTGAACTTTAATCACAGGTTACGTAATCGGGGATTCGTTGATTCCCGCGAAACCGGGGGAAATATTTATGGAACACGAGGGTTGGAAAATCTGAGAACGGAATATCCGGTGGATATATGTGTTCTGGTTGTAAAGACGGGAAGTCTGAATTCACGCACGCGTTTACACATGTATATTGAAATTATGCGCGGGAAGAGCCAAGATTGAATTACTTATGGAATTGCTGGGTCCGCATAGCTACGAAAGCAATTTATGTGCACGCGCGACGGCGCTGAGAAAAATCATTCGAATCTCCTCGATATTCGCCGCGAAAGGTGAATATTTCAACAGCGTCGCGACGTTACTCGTCGGCCATGTATATCAATTTACCGGTGATTGCGTAACGTACTGGCTGGTCGAAAAATATAAATTTACCGAACGGACGACAAACTTAGGATAGTTCTGAATAATACATTCACAATTGTATTTTATACATAATAGAGACGCACAGTGTTACGCGGCAGACTTGTCGTCCTCCGTTGAAATAGGTGGTGTCGCCAAGTTTTATGAGATTTATAAATATATGTTCCATCCTGCGACCAACGCACCGACGATGAAATATCTTGCGGAGATAAAGAAGTATCAGTGAAATGAGTATTTCAATCGTTTTTAACGCGGTCGATGCGACTGGTTCATTATTTCTCATAGAGATTTTAGAAATTTACAACCATGTATTTTTGCGACTTTTATATGACTTTTTGTATTATAAAAAATATAATATTTACAACGAATAGTTACCTTTATTGTAGATATTTTTTCAAATACCTATTGTAGGGATTTTAGGTTGCTGACGGGTGTCTCCATAAAGATTCATTAATGAACACTGTCATATGAAACAATAACAATAACAATAACTATTTATTAACTAATAACTATGCTCAATAATACAATACTCGTTCTCTATTTCTCTTTACTTGACTCACTCTTCTCGACTCTCGACCCTCGACCCTTCTCTGACTCGCCTCGACTCCACTCTGACTATCCTCCGACTAACCCCCACACGCATTTTCTCCATTCATTTATTCCCTGATTCTCTCTTCTTCTATTTCTCAATCTCTTTCACTCTGTTCAGGCATTCCCAGAAACTCTTCGGTCACACGATATTCCCTGTCACTAGGTCCAAATACTCTTTTCTCGCACGTCTATCGCTCGGCCCAAACACTCGTCTCTCGCACTTCGGTCACACTGTCCCAAACACTCTTTATTTACACCTCTATCACTCCAGATTAAACATTCTCACCTCGGACTTACCATTCCCACACTATCATTTTGATTTGTTTGGTACAAGTAAGTTTAGTTTAATCGCAGGTAGTTCTAGTGTTAAATAATATACTTGTTCGGTCGCATCACCGAACAATAAACCATCATAAACACCTCAACTCAGACCTACCATAAAATCCTAGACCGAACTCCTCAGCCTCGTCACTTTCACACCTTTTCCTTCCTTCCCGGATTTTTCCTCCATTTACAGTTACTTCAAACTCCTTCTACCCTCACCTTCTCCCTCCATCACCTTTTTTCTCTAACGAATCAGCAACCTTTATTTCCAATTCCTTGTTGCCCTTTCCCTTCCAACTTGCACCGATCAGCAGTCAGCGCCACATGTTTTAGAATATAAATATCAACATAGCATCACATTATCATGATCGATATTACTGTTACTATCACACCAACATCGTAGAACACCATCAGCATAGTAAAATAAATCACCAAGAAACACCAAAACATCAATATACATCGAAACATCGCAAACCTGTACAACTGAACATCAACTACGCATTAAATAATATATAACTTATTTGAGTTGACTTCTTCAAACATCAATCTGAAACACCATCTCATTGAATTAGCCCTCCCAGTATTAAGTTAGTGGGAGCGCAGCGATAATCGTTGCAACGGAGAAGCAGTTGCTTTGGATCGCGACACAGATTATCGTACAATACTTGTTGACTCCCACAGTTTTCGTGGACTCGAATATTTAGCATAAAGATGCCAACACGTTTTATAACAATAAATATAGGTGATATATTAAGTGCAGTTCAATAGTGCTGATGTGTACAGTGTTCAATAATCAGTTCTTAGTTCTTAGTTCGTTAATCCGTTATTCCTTAATTTTCATTCCTCTTAATAGTGGTAACGCTGCTTTCTCCTGAAAGTTGAGGCACNGTTTCATGTTGTTCACCAAACATTCATATTACAAAATTTACTGCTTCGGGCGTGTAAATACGCGTATTAATTTCTACATGAAAAATGTAATTTTTCTATCTTCTTCGTTTTTTGCAAATAAAATTCATTAATCAATACGTCTGCTCGTAAAATTAAAAGTAAATAGTGTATTTAAATATTATTTGTTTAATATATTTAAGTAAATCTGTACACGATGTATTCGTTATTAAAATTCTGTAATAACCCGTGCAAATGTACGCAATGAGAAAGCCAGACTTCCGTAATAAAGCACATCAAGAAGCGTGTAAACTTGGATTGTGTATTATCCTGGTGCGCTGTGTGTAATTTTATACAAGTTCGTCGACATCGATATACCTGACCTCTCGACGATTTTTCGATATAATATCAAACTCAATAGCCTCCTGGTACATTATATTACTATCCAATTCATAGGATTACGCCGGCCTATACAGGACGTTTTAAGGGAATGGGATATTTTTCAGGTCAGCGGTTTTCAAACACAAGGAGGGTAAAGGAATTTTAACGACGGTATAAAGTAGTGAAATTTTCGGAGCAAGCAAAAGTGAGTCGACATTACGGACGATTTGTTTTTGAGGTCTGTTACTGATAAATCTCGTGTTTAAAAAATTCTAAGTTTTTAACCATGCTTGGTTTTATCTAACTATACGATTTTGTTCGCTAACTTTCAATCTTGGAAATTGTATTAAATTTATGATGATAATTTGTTCTTTTGAAAAAAAAGTAGGCCATCATTTCTCGACTTACTATCCTCATCGGAATTTTGGTTGCTTATGAGAAGAAAAATTATACACGATTATGATTTCTCAGGTTGATCTAAAAATTAGGAATTAATAATTATCATAAATAGCGTAATACCATGACAGTGGTATAATAATAAAATATAATAATACAACAATAAAAAATATTTAAGAGTTAAAAAATATAGATACATAGATAAAGAATAAATCCAAAGTGTTTTATTTTGTTTAAAGGGATGCATACAGCTCCAAAATTATGAGAAAAGAAATTACACAGGATTATGATTTCTCAGCTTATGATATGATCTCTCAGATGAATAAAAAATTCAAAGATTTTTTTTAACAAAGGATGCATAAGGATGCTCCCAAATTATGAGAAAGAAAAAATTATACAGGATTATGGTTTCTCAGGTTGATCTAAAAATTGAGAACTAATAATTACCATAAATACCCTGCTTGATACCATGACAATGGTATTATATAATAATATAATAATAATAAAATATAATAGCACAGTGATAAGAAAACTCATTTTTCGTTAGCGAAAAAACTCTACTATTTTCCCCGTACCGATATTTCTATTTTTTAATATTTAAAATTATATTTTGTTATTTTTCGCAATATTGGATAAACTATTGAATATTTCATTGAATATTTCATTAAATCCCCAAAACTGAATATAAACTTTTCCCATTCCACCAGATAGATAGGAAAATCTTCCAAAAAATCTGTCGCAGTAAGCGTGTTAAGATTAAAAACTGTAGACACATGTATTAAGAATAAAAAATATTTATAAAAAGAAGAAATCACACAACTTCCACATGAATGAAAAACTATTATAAATAATAATAGAAAATGCATGATTTAAAGAGAGTATAATGTATTCTAAAAAATCTCATTTTTCAACATTCTTTGTAATAAACAGAACTTTTGCAACAACCTAAAACATATCTATTGCAAACGGATGAAAGAATTTCTCGTGTTTTGTATCTCATATTTCAGAATTTTACTTTTTGACTACAATATACTCCCTCCGTCCGGAAATATAGTATACATTTGCAAAAAAAAATACAATAAAACTAAAAATTAACACGACAAGTATATTATATTAACTTTTTTAGAAAAACTATAATTAAAAAAGAATAATTTTGTTACAATACTCCCTAAATTTAATTAAAATATGATTTGGCCATATTGTACGCTTCTTTCGTGTGCTGTAATCATTTTTCTAAGATACCATCACGTTGTTCCGTGGTCAATTGCTTATATTTGGAATCTCTTCTTTTTAAGTTTATCAATTCTTCTTCGGAATTTTCCATATTGATTTTGCAGCGGTACCAATTTTATTTATCATAAAAAAAACTGATCTCTGATCGTTAAGTTTTAAACCAAGAAGAACACGACACGTGTCAATTATATTAGGTTATATTACTTTTAATATATACCACAATAATATAATGAATGTTGTCATTTGTTTTCTATATTCACGGTAATCTACGATTTTTTTTTAAATGTATACCATATTTCCGGACGGAGGGAGTAGTACGTAATATTTCCAGTAAATTTCTAAATATAAAAAACAAGAAAATTTTTTAAACCTTCTATGTTGTTTCTAAATCAAAAATGTTCGGTACGAAAATTTTGCCATGATTTTTCATTGTGATATTGGACATGTTGTCGGAGGTTAAGTCAACAGGAAAACGGAAGGAAGTCGTATACAATGGTGTTTTGAAAGAGATTTTTGAAAACAACTCTTTGCAATCGGCAAAGCGGATAAGTAAATGGGTTATACGCTAGTTAAGCGACATTCAAAAGCTTTAGCAAATAACGATTAAGGTTTTGTTACTCCAACGAGATAAACAACAATTACTTTCTGCAAAGTCGCCATTTGGAACGGAAAATACATTTTGGCTGTGTAAAATGGTTGGCACCACGACTGGGTAAATAATAGTGGAGGAAATGAATGTAAAAAAAAATGCCATTACGTCAGCTGAAAAGTATAATAGCTAATGGTGTTTAATGGATGGAAGTAACTGTCCGCGAACAAAAATTCAAAAAGTATTTACATACTGTTCTTCGTTTTTTATTTTTCTGCTTTATTAAATCTTTTATCATTCCAAGTACTTTAATCTGATTGCAATTTTGTATCGCGAAAACACAGAAGCCAAAGCTTAACCAAAATTAAATTCATTGGAAAATATGATTACGTATAAATACTTTTCATAGCTTCTCTGTGTAAAAAAATAAATATTTTAATGTTTGTTTTAACATTAAAAATACCAAAATGGTAAAATAACCGGTTCATAATTTCTTACAGAAATTGTATAAATTTTTAATCGCGCATCTTTGAGAAATATTTATAACTTTTTGTGAAATACGAGGTTAAAGATTTGTTTCTCTTAAATAATGTATTTTTTCATATTTCTATTATTGTGACTTCTTTGATACAAATAGCTACAGTTCAATACTCATCAATTTTAATATTTTCTACTTTTAATGTTAACTGTGTTTGGATTTATATATTTTTGCTAATAATTCAAATTTCAGAGAATCTCTTTGCAGAAATATCTGTTTCACCAATAATACAAGATAATACAAAAAAAAAATTGTTTTTCTCTCTTATTATATTTTTTTAGTCTTTTAAATCATAATTAATCATAATTAATTTTTTATTTAAATGTTTCCAAACTTCTCGGCGATAGCTGTAATAAACCTCAGCTGAGGTTTCAAACGTTTAACCCTTTCACTGCGGTGCTCTAAAGACCAAAAGTGTTATTGATATACAGATCGATGCAATTTTTATTAACGTAACACAAATATAGATATTCAAATGTCCGCAAAGGGATAAATGTGCTCCAAGTGCAACAGAATTTTCAAATAAATGTGTACCCAAAGGGTTAATAACAAAAAAGAGAAACACCATAGAACACTGGTCTTGTTAACTCTTTGGGGCACATTGGGATTAAAAGTGTCCCACCTTTTTGATGCACCGTAATGCATAGTGGGACATTTTTAGTCCCACCTTGACTTAAGGAAAAGGATGTGCTTCAACTCTTTGCGGCACAAGATTTCAGATAATAAAATAGACCCGTGTTGCATAGAAACTTAATTACGTTTTAAATGAAACAAAATTGGTATATTTTTAGCGATGAAGGAATCGCATAATGTAAAAACATAAAAAAAAAAAAAAATAATTTAATTGAATTTGTTGTTATAGGGTGGGACTCAAATAGTCCTGCCGTGCCACATGGGTTCATGAATAGTACTTATCCCTTAGTACTTTTAATCCCAGCGTGCTCCAAAGAGTTAATAAGTACCATTCATGAAACCATGTGAGGTCATGAGTCTCACTCTGTAACAACCAATTCAAGTAAATTATTTTTTTTTTTTATGTTTTTACAGTGGGTGATTCCTTCATTAGTAAAAATATGTCAATTTTGTTTCATTTAAAATGCAATTAGATTTCTATGCAACACGGGTCTATTTTATTATGAGAAATCTTGTGCCGCAAAGATTTAAAATATTTTCCACAAAGCTTTGAAAATATTTTTTTTATGTAATATGTAAAATTATTCGAACGATAAAATTACAGGTTACAATACACGAATAATGTATGAATTTTACAGTTGCGAGGCGGTGTCTGCGAGCGACTTCGTCGAATTCTCCAATTACATGTCCAGGGACCGAAAGTACTCGAGGCATTGCGGACAACAAAAGGAGTTTGACGTCGAGAGTGACAGAAAGTTCTTTCGTGTAACCTTTAAAAGCAATGACAGATACGATACAACAGGATTTAACGCTAGCTACGTGTTTGTGGACGAGGAAGGAAATTATACAACAAAGCCGCCGACGAGTAACGCGTCAGCGTTGAAAGGTAAAACTGAACAACCTATTTTTCTTTTTTTTTTTTATCTCGACGACCAACATTCGTTCCGTTTCGTTCTACAATTTTTACGTTTCCCAGCACAATGTTGGCCGTTTTTTGCTCATTTCGGGTTAATTTCAACGCGACTACAAAGAAATTAAAATAGAATTTTTGAAACACTAACATAGTTCCGAGGTCTTGATTGTACAAAAGGAAATTTAAATACGCCTTATTCAAAGTATACACGGCCACGTGATATTACTCTGTATAACAAAACGTTACGGTGTGATAACCTCGAGAAATTTCTTGGAACAGAGAACACTTGTCGTTTCTTGAAAATTTTTACACTCCGATGACTGAGATAATATACGAGAGATAAAGCTTTCGCCTGGTGGTCGGCTGCCTTTCTCACACTGTGATTGGTCAGTGTTTCTCGTTAATAACTCGTTAACAAAACTGAATCTAAAAACTGTGATATCTGTGGAATACAAAACTACATCACATCTTTGTTATGTACGGTGGAATCAGGATTCGAGCGGTGAGTCAGGAATAAGTCTGTAGGCGTTTTTAACCCCTTGGCGCAGAATACTGTGGGCGCCTATAGGCGCTTAGAAATTTTGCGTTTGTGATACTGAGAGCGCCTTTAGGCGCCCGGCGCAGTTTGGCTTTATGACACGGAGGACGCCTATAGGCGGCCTGAAAATTTAAGCTTAACGTTAATATTAAATTTTTAATATTGTTGCGCCTTGGTCTCCCCTGATTCCTTGTCAGGGGACTCATCTTATCTTTATTTACAAATTAATCACTAAAACTATATTACAATGGATTTATAGACTCGATTATCTTATACAATGTTGATACCGGAAGACAAGAACCACGGTGCGTCCGCACTCGTTCGTGGTTCCGGCGATACTCGCTTTGTCAACACTTTTCCTTGGCACCCCTTCCGGTGGGCCTTGCGACACCGCTCGATTAAAGACTTGTTTACACCGTTACTCGTGATCGGACGCCAAGTTCAGTCCGATCTTAAGGGTTCATCCACAGTGTCGCAACAATATGTATAGTAACAATTCGGTGCGGAATACAAATAAATAAATAATATCGTTCCACTGTATTGAAACTCAGTTTTTCGATTATTCAAATATATTTTCCCAAAAATGTATCCCTAACAAAAAATTTCGCTGTTCTCGGCGTGCGTCGTAACTGAATTCCTACCGTATGGTACGACCGGTGCGTCTCAAAATCTACCGTAGTCAAGGGGTTAATATTGCGTTTAATTATACATGCGTTCGCGCTGAAGGCGGTTACAATAATGTCCTTTCCTGGACTATCGGGGAGTCGTGAGGACGTTCCCGCCAGTATGCCTGCCTTAGTTTTATTGCCCTAGGTCCCAAGGAATTTCCCTTAACCCATTCGAGACCGATTGCACACCGTGTGTGCAATGGATTTCCGAGGCTATGAGACAGCCTGCACACCGTGTGTGCAATAACAGTAATGTGCAATTATCAGTTATTCCGAGTAAACTAGTCGTCGAAATAAGATTTTTCTGGAACTAATGAAATCTGTAAAGTACAGGAAACTGTGTAGCAAAAAATCTAAAAATTATCCGAAGCCTTTCTTACATGAAAAATACTATGAATACGCATGCAACGAAGTTCACTAATCATGCTAAAGAAGGATGATTCTTGTAAAAGAGTTTTGAATTTTCTGAAAGATATCGGTCTTTTCCACCTTCCATAGACTCGTCTTACATTACTGACTAAATTCAACGTGGTTACTAATAATTTTGTAAAGTGCATGTGATTTAAAATATTCGATGAATTGGTTACGAAATGGCTTTATTTACTCAATATTTTTGAGAAAAATGATGAAACAACAGTAGCGTAAATCATAATATTCTGTTATACATAGCTGTAACAGTAACAATTAAATAACAAAATTATGAATTACATTTTTTTGCATCAAAAATATACAAATCTCTAGATAATTTTAGTGGCATTGTATATCTTTGAATTGGGACAACGCGTTTCGTATGTTTTCTCGTGAAAGAAGAATACAGTACGTCCTATGGATTTAACTTCACGCAATATATTATATAATTTATCCAGCCAAAAGTAAAAAAACAAAATAAAATTTGGCAGTTAATGAGTTGATAAAGTATATTTTAAAATATAAACTCGTAAAAGTAAACTTTTTACTTAAAACATCAATACAATGTATTACAGCCTATTATGGTAATAGCTACAATAGTTACAGGTTTAATTTCAAAAAGGTTGAACGTACAGCAACCAGGCTGGAAAGTTTGTAACGAACCGTTGCCGATGTACATATTCTAATGAAGGAATCGATTCCTTACGGTTAATGCTAGACCTTAGAAACGCGATATCGAGTCAGCGATGCTTATGGTACCCTAGTTTGCAATGCAAACACACCGTTGCGATTCCGCGTAGCGAGACGTACACTACCGTCCATAAGTATTTGATCGTTTGATGGAATCAGATAAAAAAAATCTTGTGTAAAGATTATAATGCAAATACCGCTAAATAGAATGAATATAAATTTATATAATTGACACAGAAGCGCGATCTTTGTACAAGTGTAAGAGAGAAATGGTAAAAGTTACATCGAAATGCCTTATTTCAAATATTAGGTTGGGAACTATGAAACGGGCATTTTTTATTTAGTCCGTATTGAGCTGCGACTGAGAGAGATACATTATAACGTGCATTCGATATTTTTATTTATAAAGCTTAAAGGTATTCTTCTTACTCGTTTTGTAAAATTTTTTCGCGTTTGTATCCCATTTTTATTTTATTTTTATCCTAAACCAGATGGAAACAAAACGCGATTCACATCTACTCTTCTTGTACGAGTTTAAATTAAATCATACCGCGGCTCGAGCTTCAAGAAATATTTGTTAATTTGGTAGCTCAAATTAAGCAATCTCCATATCTCTTACAATAACAACCATATTTATTTTATCATCTTATATTCCATTACACCACATTATACACCAAAACACACAATTCATTCTTATTCTTTCAATCTCTTTTACACGTGCTGTTCCAATGCTTTATTCATTTGTTCTGGCTAACGTTTCTCAACCTCGCACCTCTTGATGGCGCTCACATTCTCAAACCAGCATAATACACGCATACTTCCAACAATATTAATCAGGCATTCGGAGATGGATCCACCGATGAAAAAAATGCTCGATATTGGTTCGAAAAATTTCGCTCTGGCAATTTGAGTATCGTTAATGAGCCTCGAGGAAGACCACCGGCCCATATTGATAACGAGAAATTAAGGACGACTGTGGAATCCGATTCACGCACAACTAGTCGAACACTTGGGTCTAAACTAGGAACTAGTCGTACAGCTGTGTTGAAACATTTGCGTGCAATAAATAAAGTAAAAAAATTGAACATAGCTGAACAGAGACTAAACAAAAAACGCCCGTTTCATAGTTTCCAACCTAATATATTAGGTTGTCCCAAAAGTTTCTTCCGTTTTATTAATAAGTAATGGATACACAATATTTTATGTTTTGCAATATATTATTATTTTATATAGGATTCATTTTGTACTATTTTTTCTTCCGTCTCTTGTTTAACGAATAAGACTGAATGTTTATTTAATACTAGATTTACGGGGATTAATTGGACCATTTTACAGGTATATTGAACTGTGCTCTTTTTATAATAACATTAGTTCATTTTATTTGAAATTAATAGGTTTTTATTCGCACAGATTTAGTTAGTACGTTTCTTGCATTTAAATTATATTTTGAGCGTACATTTTCCACACGCATAATTACTGCACTTCAGCATGAAATCAGAAATCCGTCAAATTTACGGGTTCCGTAAATCTAGTGTTAAATATTGTTAGACGAAACCACTGCGTGAAGATAACGGAAGGAACTTTTGGGACAATCTAAATTTTGTGTACAGGTAACCCTCCTGTAACACGGTCGATAGGTTCCTAGAAAATGTCAAAAATAAGCAAGTGTCCGGTCTTTTGAACGGTAGTATACATATATATTTTTAATAAAAATTAATTTGCTTGTATGGAATTAAAAAAAAATAATTTGTAATAAGTTTTTGGAGCGTTACCCCTCTTTTTGTACTAGCTCTGGGTCTCAAACAACACGGTTCCATGCAACACATTTTCTTATTGCCTGTTGCACATTTCGTGTTTCTCATCGCCAGAAATTGATCAAGTTAACAAAATCAGTGTCCAGATACTTATGAGCGGTAGTGTACGTATAACACAAAATGAAAAAGAAAAAACAGAACAAAAAATATTATTTTTATTTAACGTAACCTTAATTTAATAAATTTCTCCCTCATCACTGCTCAGTAGAATCTAACGAGAACGTTTTTTCGGTTGAACGATATCACCTTCACTTTCTGAACCTTCTCTTTTATTTACATTTTTTCCACCTTCTACCCTCTTTAAAAAATCTGTAATTTTGGTTTGTTCGCTGGTTCTTACAAAGTCACATTATTTTAGAATAATTTAGTTTTTAAATATGTTAAACAAAAATCATGTTACCCAGTGCCATAGAAGTACAGTGTTGTACAAAGGTTTTCGCAATTTTCTTATCGTCTTAGAGCGAAACAGTATTATAGGATGCAGTGTTGCAGGAGGGCTACCTGTATTTTAGATCTTACTTTAGATTTTAGATCAACTATAAGTGGTCGAATACTTACGGACGGTAGGGTAGATGCACTTACATTTAATCTGAGAAAATTAAGGGTGGACTCGACGCGATCGCCGATTAAAGAAAATTAAAAATGTACAATTTTCCTTACGTTTTTAAAAAAATTATTTACCATCGCTCATATCTCCAAAACTAACCTTTAAATTAACAATAGAATACTCAAATACCTTTATCTATGCTTTACAAGAATGTTTGCTAGCCGATAGATTTTGAGGATCTCCCGAAGAATTTGTTAATTTGATAAACTGCGATCGAATTGCTCTCAAATATTGAACTTTCCAAAAAGCGAGCAAGATGTTCTACGCGTCTCCGTATTACATCTAAATCGTATTATTTTCTAGGTACTACTTCTAAATCGTATTATTTCCTTCGTACTGCATCTGAATCGTATTATTTCCTCCGTACTGCATCTAAATCATATTATTTTCTTCGCCTTACGTCTAAAGTAAGTTTCGGAAGCGATGGCCCACTTTCCTTAACCACTTGCCATACTTTGACGAGTCTGACTCGTGATCACAGTCTCGGGCTGAACACGAATAGCACGAGTGAGCCTCGTAGTCCCAATTTCGGGACAAAATTGAATATCACGAGCGGGACTCGTTGCGTCAAATTTCTAGATAACGGCTAATGAAAATGAGGGCTAAAACTTAAACAATCTTAGCAGCGACGTTCGCCGAGCATCGCTCGCTGTATACTTCTGTCCCGGATTTTATCCGGTTAAATGGAAGAGCAAGGGGTTAACATTGACCACCACGCCGAAATCACATGTTTCGCTCAGGACGTCGCACCAGTACCAGCCGCGGTAATACTGTGGGATGTGGCGGTAGCGCGAGCGCGGTGTTATCGGTTCGCGCGACGATCGACGTTCCCGAAACCTCGATCGAATCCTCGGGAACATTCGCGAACAAAGTGGTTTCGGGAATGATCGAGAAAACAAGGTACGATATAAAAGGAGGACCTCCCGAGGGCGAGTCAGTTGTTGTTAATCGAGTCGAAGCGAGAGAGTATATAGAGTCGTTACGTCGTTATTTGTTGTCTTTGCGTTGTCCTTGCGTTGTACATTTTTTCATTTTGTATCGTTTACCGTATTCAAATAAAATCGTTCCTACATCGTGATCTAACTGTCCTATCTTCAAATAATCCCCACAATACGACGGGACCTCGTTTCCAATTGGTTCGGCCTTTAGCCGGAAAAATAATATAAAAGAGCCGAGGAAACATAGTTTTAGTTAATTTTTAACCCTTTGCGGTCGATGTCCCCGTAGCGGAGACATTTTTAAATAGTCGTAGAAGTGAATGACCCCGCAGCGGAAACCTTGGAAAATCGGAAAAATGACAAAACACTATCGTCCCCTATGCCTCGTGATTCAAATGTTTCGGTCGATTTTGTTTTAATATCCATATATCGACTTTAAATCCTGTACGGAAAAGTAATTGCGAAACGATAGATTTGCTCCGACCTACTGGTACTCCCAAAAGCGAAATCTGCCGATCGCAAAGGGTTAAGTCGATCACTGTAAAAGCATTTCGTGGCGAGAGAGAAGGAAGGAAAAGGATAGGAAGTCGTTTCGTTCGGGGCCTGTTAGTGGACTCGTCAGTAAGGTATCCTAGCAGACCCGTGCTTTTTTTTATTTGTTTATTGAATTAAAACAGCAGAAGATACAATATTGTGTACATAGCTTATCCTCAATAAACAACGGATTGCTTATAACTAGTTTCCTTAGGACCTAAGTACTGTCGTGTGACAGTACGGCGCAGTCGTGCGTTTTTTTTTTTACATGTTTTATTTGTGTTGGCTTTGTTTCAGTGGGTTAACAGAAAAATTGTTATTTCTTATAACAATTTTTATTCACTTATATGCTAATCTTTGACCCAGAAAACTGGAGAGAAAAAACTGGGTGTTCTTTTTGTCGGTGAAAATAAGAGAAAAAAAAATAAAAAAGAATAAAAAAAGACAAAAAAAAATAAAAAAAGACAAAAAAAAAAACTAGTAGGCCCGTGCCTTAGACACGGGAATGTTGAAGTTAGGAGAGGGATCGGTATAAGTACTAATCGTACTATTTTCGAAGACTTGCGGAAAAGTCGGTCTTGTAGGTCCCTCTGGTGGCGGAGTGTATGAGGGTCGCAACAAGCACCTCAATATACACTAGTATTCCTTCTATAATATTCAATATACTACTATTCC
>SMSQ01004776.1:0-37356 GCA_019453375.1 Ctenoplectra terminalis | reverse complement strand
TTGATGGCAAAAAGGGATAAAAAATTCAATCAGTTGCAAACAAGTTTTCTTTACAGTCTTCGGTATCATTGGCACCGATACCTCCGATCATTTGCATGCAGATTATTCCATATAATTCCACACTACCACTTTGTTATCAATCTGTTCGACGTTCTAACAACTCGAGACGCGTTTACGAGTTCATGCATCGTTTAACCGTCGTTTGAATATTATAAAAAAAATACGATTGATAAAAAAAGTGGAATACAATATATAGTTCCTTTCCTCGCTTATTATAAATTAAAATATTAAATTGTAGGCATCTTGGGTCGGTTAAGGCCGCAGTATCTTTCGGCCTTTCGAGTAGTTCAATTCGCGTTTAGTTTCGAAAATTAATAAACAATTTTTATACGTATAAAATCCTGATTAACTACCCTTAAACCGCCTCCTACAAAATTAAAATAAATAATTATTATAATTAAAATTAAATTAAACGAAATTAATTTAATCAAGCAAATATTGTAATTTTCCCTAGAATCATTATCAAGTTATCGAAAGGATCACAAATACGTGCCTCGCCCTGTATTAATCCTTTAATCCATTCACATCGACAACACGAACGATTCAATGAATTATATCAAGCCGATCCCATCGAAGACTCCATCCAGCCACCAATTTAGATTCAATCTCTTCGCAACAAGAGAGAAAGAAGCCAAAAATTTCCGTAAAAAGCGCGAAGCAGGTCGTCCGGAGGTGGATCAACCGGATCGAAAAACCCGCTCGCTGCGTGGCGGTCGGCAAAAAGAGGAGACGGAATACTTAATATGCATCGCGTCCAGCGTTCCCCGAAGCGCGTTTCTTTCGTTGGCGAAGTTTGCGAGAAACGACGAACGACACGAATGGGCCCACTTTCTTCGATTCGCGTCTCGAATCGGTGCACGCGAGCACACAACACCGATCGTTGCACCGGAAGGCCGTGTCGCGGGGCCAGACGAATCGGCTGGAAGCCCAACCTCGTTCGAACATGCAAAAATTTACGATCAGCCCCCGGCCACTCAGGCTACCGACCCGCAGCGTAGATTACTTTTCGAGTCATTCTGTTCTTGGCTCATAATCAGTCATGTTAATTGGTGTTCAAGAGGCGTACGACACTGCAAACGAGGCTGAGGCTCGATCTCGCGAGGATCATCGGGAAAATTAGTTGTCTAATTACGTTGGCTTTGAAGTATGATGCACTTGCTCGGTTTCAGTTTCGAAATTAAATATTCGGTGGAAGTGATTTGTGCTCGTGCTTTGTTAACACGATAGGAATTCTTAACTCATTGACTGCCAACTACGAGATATCTCGTAATGTGTGCTGCAATTTTAGATTGATTTCAAACGGCCATTAAGTTAAGAATTATAGGTTTTTTTTTTTCAATAAAAATTACTGCAAATGCCAGTACAATATTATTGTATAACTTAATATTATTATATTTTGTAAAATTTCATGTATTCTTTAAAATAAAACCTTGGCACCCAGGGCAGGACGCTCTAAATATGCCTGGCAGTCAATGGGTTAATTGAGCCACATGGAAGATGAAATAAAAAGGTCCTTTAAAGTTGATCGTTGAAGAATGTAGCAGTGATGTGCTCTGGTACTAAAATTAATAAATTTATAGGAAATGGAGTTGATCACTTTGGCTCATGAGCGACTCAACTGTGTCTCTTTAAATTGATCCATCTTTTTTAAGTAATACTTAGACCTAATTGAGTCCACTATTAAATTAATCATCAAGTTTGAAGGCTCCGTCCATTTTATCTACGCGAATCTAAATTTTAGAGTAGCACAAAATTTTAATTTTAAACTTTATTATATTTCTACAATTTTGTGTATATACCTTTACAAACACACGCCTCATTTTTCTCATTTTTATTCTCTCTTGTACAAACTCTTGCTGTGTCTGTACACGAAATCTGATCGAAATCGCAATCACTACCCTCAACCGAGCAGCAAAGGAAATCGTCGAAAATTGCCCAGGGCTGCGAAGGAGATTATCCAAGCAATGGCGGAAGAAGGACGTCAGAGCTTGGCGACATCCAATTAGAGGGGGTGCGTGCTCGGACACTAACGAGTTTTAATGGACTCGGTCCGAATGCTGGCGTGGCGGAGTGGTGCATTGGCAGGTCGCGTCAATCAGATAGCGGCGGCGAAACGCGCGGACACAGAGGGTCGCTCAAGTGCCGATAGCCTCCGATCCGGCTTCCTGCTTTAATTTAATTGGACGATCGCCAGTCGCGCGTGCCACCTGATAAATAATTAACGGGTCTGGTCGGGATCGATTATCAAACTGCTGGTCTCGCCGCTGGATGACGAGGGATAACGCGACCATCGTTAGAGAACTTGACCCTCCCGATCGTCGATCGATCCACTCCAGGAGGCATCTCGCCGTGTGAAACGGTTTCGCGACTCAATTGCCGCTCCTCCGTTCCGTTTCCATTAAACGCCGCCGAGCTGATTAACTCGCGAAAGAGATCGTTGTTTTGTTCGATTAAAATTGTAGACCGATTATGGACGCTTTAGCGGGGTTCCTCCATTTTTTGCCCTGTAGATGATTTTATATGGATATGAAAAAAAATCGAGAACTTTAGACTGACCGATTTAAAGTTTGAGAAGTGAAAAAAAATAATGAGAAAGAGAAAAGGCAATCAAAATGATCCCATCTTGGATTTTAGTCTTAAGGGTGGTTGTTCGAAGAGAGAGTTGTTAAAATTGCCTTGGAAAAAATCAAGAATAATTTAAAGATTACAAAAATAATGAGAATTAAAAAGAGATCAAAAATCTTGGATTATAGTGTTAAAAGGCGTTATTCAAACAANTTTTTTTTTTTTTTTTCCTTCCTTGCACGTAGAATAGAAGTTACGAACGTCCATACGCGCGCGAGCCGGAGGCAACAGCGTAGACAGGCTCGCAAGATAAACTCCTCATTAGCGCGACAAACCTCAGAGGCTTAATTACCGCATGGCGGGTGGCCGTTCCTCCGGGCGAGGCTTTTCGGCATCCATAAGATCACTCGCGTCATAAAATCCCATGGTTCTTATTATCGACTTTGGTACATATGAAAAATTATTTTGTCGTTAATATGGATCAAATAAATGGCAGGGAGGAGGGTACTTACATGTACCATTAGTATTTCTCCGAGATACTTATACGAACCATTAAATCTGTGTCATGAATTTAAACTTGATGATGCATATACCTGTGAGTGGAGTCTTGGAAGGATTAAATAACTACCCGCGAATAATTACGATTATCGAGAAGCGATTATTGAGAAATTTTCAGATTGGACCGGCTCGTGGAACGACCGCGTCTCGATTACATATCTCTTCATTACGATCCCGTGTTTGCACGCGTTATGAATGAGCCGGACAACGAAGCAACGATAAATTTCTGCTAATGTTACGGCTACCTGGTAAGCCCGCCTCGTTTCGCCCGCCAGGGAACGCGTTAATAGGCTCCTTGCCGCTGGATGGCTTCTTCTTCCTTGCATGCTGCTTTCACAGAATTTTTTGGAATACGTTCGATCGAAAGTTTGATCTAATTAACCCTTGTGATGTAATAATAGAGAGACAGCTTTAAAGAGACAGCTTTTGAGACATTGTGAAATTTCGAATCTTGGTTTAGAGACTAAAAAGTCAAGCTCTATAATCTCACCAATCCTCTTACTCTGAGGCAGTACAAGACAGACTTGCTATACTCACAAGAAACATAGGTGTAACACACCGATTTGAATGAAATTTACATAGGAGATAGGATTTGAAAAATATTTGATACGCATATATTTTTTTGATCCGCGATCATTTGTATTCAGAGGGCGAAAACTGTCCTGTTTCCTCAAAGTTAGGGATGAAAAATATATTTTCCTCGATATTTCCTCGCTGTTAAATCTGTCGCTAAAAATTGCACGATTTTTAATCGATAAATAATTGCAGATATCGGTGCAAAAATCGAGCGAGTCCGCTTTCTAGCAAAATTGTACTTTTTATTTCTACTCGCACTATTTAATTATCCACAAACTTAAAAATCTGGACTTTCCTCGCTCCGTTCGCTTCCTTTCAAACACACGATACGCTTCTACAAATCTACCCACGAAATAACCAAACCTTCTCCGAGACCAGAGACAACGTCTGTCTCGACGAAGAAGGAAAAAGTACACAGGGGTTCCCAGGAGAATTTCGGACAGGCTCGCGACGAGTCAAGACTCGGCCGAGACGAGATCCTCTTTTGCGCAATTTACACGGTTCACCGGGAGAAAGAGATGTCTAGATTTACGTGTACCGCGGCCCGGGACAAGAGATTGAAAACGTCAACACGTCGAGAGGCAGAAGGACATATCCGGCACGTCCGTCGGGCAGGGAGGAAGCGGCCGGGGAACGCAAAGCGCCCGCCCTTTCGAGTGCAGACTTTACATATTTGTATTCTACTTTCCTCTGTTTGCCGAAACATCATATTTCGGCCCCGTTGGCTGCGTAAAAGAGGAGCCCCTGGTTTTCGTCGTTTGCGTTTGCGCTGAACACCGAGCGGTTCCCTTTGCCCGTTCTCGCGGCGAACGGCTTCATCCTGCGTGTCCTTCTTAATTTCTTCCTTAAACCTATTTGCATTCCGGGCGCGCATAGGTGTTCTCGAATTGAAAATTGACGATTTTCAATTTTATACATTGTCCGATTACCGTTTCAGATTACTTTCATATCGTAGAAAACTATTATTCTATACTGTTTTTTTTTTTGTTATCGCTTATTGTAGGAGAAAAAGAAAGTCGGTCGATCGGATTGCCTGGATCGGGATATCCAACGCAAATCTTTGGCTTGAAGGGCGATTACTCTTACCATTAAGCTATCTCGAGTCGACCGGTAACTCTTCCACTTCTAGTCCTTGTAACCAAAACACAACAGAATCCGCCTACATTATCTTAAGCTATATCCTTAAATTACTAAAATATTGTTTTCTATATTTTTCAAAGTATTTACATCAAGAGTGCTAAATTTTTCATTCTTCCCTTTAATGAAAATCGGTTCACCCTTGCTACCCCAAGTATTTCTATCTGTAACAGTAAGAAATTCGTAGCAACTGATTTTTTACGCGCTCCATTATCAGTTCCGATAAACAGATACAGAAAGATGAGAAAATAATGGGTCGAAAAATGATACGAAATCAATCGAACGCCATATAAGGGTTAATCGGGTACCTCTTCGTGTCTCAGACTCGTCCCACTCGTAACACGATCACCGGTAATTTCGACCGATTCCATTGATTCGATCAAGACACATACAAATTGCTGCTGCAATCAATTCTTCGTATACGCTGTTTTTCTTTCATCCAGTTTGAAAGCCAGAAGCAGACTCAAAGTGGAAGAGGAAAGAACGGTTCAGGCTTCAGGTTTCTCCGGTTTCTCTTTACACGCGACACGGTAACCAACTTGTCGTGGAAAATGCTAACAGCCAGGCGACTCTCGATCGAACGCGGGACTGTGAATTTTCAGCAACCACCACCATCACTCTGTCACGTAACACGTACACGTACGCGCGTGGATCGAGCGGAAAAGAGGGCGGTCGAAGGAAAGCGGGGTTGGCGAGGTTCGAGAGACGATTGTACCCTCTTCCTCTCTCTCCCTGAGCTCTTTCTCCGGCAGCGCTTTGTAGCCCGTAAACTTTCTTGGTTCGACAACCCTCGGTTGGTCTCGAGGCGGAGGAAACCGAGAGAAACCGTAGGAATAGTGGAATCGAGCCGCTTCCAGCCAAGTTTTTCCATGGCGGTAGCTGCGCAATCATTTGTTCAACACACCGCCAACAAATCCAATACGCTGCCAGCCACCGAACACACGGATTTCGTTTCTCCCTTCTTCGCGTTCAACCCTGATCAGCCTCCTTCTCTCCGCTTCCTCGTTCTCCGCTTCTTCCGGGGAAATGTACGAACAGTTTACGTGTAGGATATAACACAAGCTCGTGGCTGTGTGTTGCACGTATAGGTGTGTGCAAGTGTTCCACGAGAGAATTGTGTGGTTCGTTGTCGGATTTGAGGTGCACACTGCAGGGGTTGTACGGTGTCGTGCTTTTGTTTCAGCAGATATTGGTTAAAGAAGAAGGAATAACTCGCTGGAAGCGTAGAATCGTCGAACGCGAATAGCTTAATGCCAGAACTGCCAAAACGTTTCTTTCTGGACTGATTTTCGGTTAAAAATAATTCAAAAAGGCTTCGACGAATTTCTGGTGAAACTGTTTCCGCGATTCTCGAAGATGGTACAGTCGCGGAAAATGTTTCCACGTTCGGTCGACACTTTTATAAAGACAGAGGTTCTTAGTAATTTTATCAGTCTCGTCTCGACCCGGTTCTGAATAATAAATTCCGTCGAGAGTATATTTGCAGAAGATGTTCTACACGGCGACGGACCTGTGATATATTAACGTGGATACGTGTTAATACGATTAACACGAAATTCTCCAAAATTACCCAGTCCAGTTCTATTTAAAACTTGTTTCTAATTGAGACAGACACCTGTTCAAACCTCTGTTGCAGAAAACTGTGCTACCAAAAAATCTATTTCCATCGACTCACAATTTTCTTACAATAACATCATCCAAATGTCACGTCGGAGTGATGTCTTAAGTATTTAGAAAGAACTCGCAATACAAAGGACTAAACGTGGAACTAAAAAATTTCGAGAAAAGACGGTCCAAGCAAAACGTCTCGGAGTCAACAAATCCACGAGACCGTTTCCATTTCTTAGCATACGGTCGCAAAACGCGTAACACGACGGCGTTCGTGTTTCGCGCCATCGCGTCCTCTTGGAGCACCGGAAACGGCGTTCTCCGCATGGAAATCAGTGGATGTCACGGATCGATTTCACGGCGACACGGAATTTGTTTGTATCCGAAGAAAAGAGCTCGAGGTAGAAACGTTTTCCTCGCCGCGATCCACGACACTGCACAAGAAGGGGGGCGTCGAACGTGAGAGGAATCCGGATTTATTCGAAAACACTTCTTCGGCTCGCGATAGCGTTCCGCGAGTGCGATATACTCGAGGGGCGTGGAAAAAGGGCCGATTCCTTAATATCCCCGAGAGACGTCGGGGATCAGATACACATCGCTCGGCCTCGCCTATCTATTCAATATGCCTCCATTATTTGGTAGGTGATAAGGTGGAACGGTGGTCTGACTCCTCTTCCCTCGACGGTCCTTACCCCATGTCACCGGCTCGCCGGCCCCCACGATATATATTCGTCTCTCTAGGGACGCTAGCGATGAGCGATAGCCCTCGTTGACTTCCTCTCGTTTTGTATCGGTCCCACTCGAACCGGGTCCCGCGTAGACTCGAGTTGTTTTACAACCTTATCGAGTTGTAAGTAAAGATCGAGCGTGCGGTGATTTTCGTCGCTCGGGTAAATATTGGGGATGTTTTTCGTTCCTCGTCCGTATGGTGCTCGAGAAGGTGGATTTTGTGGCTCGCCAAGAGTTCGTTTGGAATTTCTTATACGATTCCGTGGGAATAATATAGTTAGGTTCAGAAACGGTGCTTTATTACAACTGCGTTGTTGGGAAGACATTGAATCATAGATCCATCTTTTTTCAACACAATTGTAACGAACGCGCGCGTATTTTTATTATTCGTCGAAACGAATATTCGTCTCGCATCTACGAATCGAATCGTGTAGCCTCGCATCGCAGATGAGAAACAAATCCGATCAGGAGGAGCGATCGAAGTACCTCTCTTGCCCCTGTACCGTTCAATTCGTCATCTTTTCGTAAACGCACAGTAATTCGCGCACGTTTCTTTAACTCCCTGTTTGGTTTAATTAATCAAATTCCGGAAGGAAAATTTTTACATCCAGCTCTCGTTTCCCATGGTAGCTTCGTCAAACAAGCAGAATATCCTGGATAAAAAAAAAAATCTCTCGAACAAGCCCGTTTGAAGGCTTGATTATCCCAATGCTCGTAACAAAGCAAATACACTGTTGTACTACCTCTAACGCGAACGCGTTCAAAGGTGAATGAAAAGAGCTCGAACCGAAGAGAACGGATCGCGCAACACGAGAAAAGGGGATGGGAATAAGTGTAAAAAGTAACGAGAGGGCGTAAGCTTGCTGGATCGTCGGCGCTGCGAGAGCTCTGACTTCATTTGTGCAAATCTATTCAGTCGGCGCGTATTCGCGGAACTCGCGACATTCGACCTTCCTTGTCGAATCGCACACGCCGCATACAACACCGTCCGTTTTCACCCTCCTCGCCCCCTTTTTCCGTCCCGGTTTTCCCCGCTGAGTTTCCAAGCAAGCCAACGGTTTTCAAGCTACCTCGTGTGTGCAGCTTTTCACTGAAGAAACATGGTGTACGCTCTATAAAGGCAGCCGTATCTCGACTCGTATCTCCACGGCCCCGGTAAAACCGCCAAAGGGTGTCAGCCCCTAAGGGTACACAATGGGCCCCATATGTTTGCGGGGGTGTAGAACGCTCCGAGCTGCAACGGGGACCTCGATCGACCCCTTGTTCGCGCGACACACGTCGCTTCCTTGGAAAGTTCGCGTGAATTCGGGTTCTGCTTTCATTTCGTAACCGACTTTTTTTTCTTTTTTTTTTCTTTTAATCAATTTCTTTTTCCACCAAAGTTGTTTGGACATTTAAAAAAGAGAACGGTAATTGGAATTTTTTTTATTTACCAAGTCCATTTTTCTATAGGGTTAATATGAAGACAAGAGTCGATGTGAAAGGCAGAGTTTTAATTTTGAATGCATTGCACGCGACACCTTTCCATCGGATGTCATAGGCTACGTTACGTTGGAAATATCGGGAAGTAAAGGTTGTCGATACACGACCCCGTCTTTCTCCGCGTCGAGAGATAGAATATTAAAAGTACCACCAGATGTGAGGAAATTGATGGCAAAAAGGGATAAAAAATTCAATCAGTTGCAAACAAGTTTTCTTTACAGTCTTCGGTATCATTGGCACCGATACCTCCGATCATTTGCATGCAGATTATTCCATATAATTCCACACTACCACTTTGTTATCAATCTGTTCGACGTTCTAACAACTCGAGACGCGTTTACCCAGGGCAGGACGCTCTAAATATGCCTGGCAGTCAATGGGTTAATTGAGCCACATGAAAGATGAAATAAAAAGGTCCTTTAAGGTTGATCGTTGAAGAATGTAGCAGTGATGTGCTCTGGTACTAAAATTAATAAATTTATAGGAAATGGAGTTGATCACTTTGGCTCATGAGCGACTCAACTGTGTCTCTTTAAATTGATCCATCTTTTTTAAGTAATACTTAGACCTAATTGAGTCCACTATTAAATTAATCATCAAGTTTGAAGGCTCCGTCCATTTTATCTACGCGAATCTAAATTTTAGAGTAGCACAAAATTTTAATTTTAAACTTTATTATATTTCTACAATTTTGTGTATATACCTTTACAAACACACGCCTCATTTTTCTCATTTTTATTCTCTCTTGTACAAACTCTTGCTGTGTCTGTACACGAAATCTGATCGAAATCGCAATCACTACCCTCAACCGAGCAGCAAAGGAAATCGTCGAAAATTGCCCAGGGCTGCGAAGGAGATTATCCAAGCAATGGCGGAAGAAGGACGTCAGAGCTTGGCGACATCCAATTAGAGGGGGTGCGTGCTCGGACACTAACGAGTTTTAATGGACTCGGTCCGAATGCTGGCGTGGCGGAGTGGTGCATTGGCAGGTCGCGTCAATCAGATAGCGGCGGCGAAACGCGCGGACACAGAGGGTCGCTCAAGTGCCGATAGCCTCCGATCCGGCTTCCTGCTTTAATTTAATTGGACGATCGCCAGTCGCGCGTGCCACCTGATAAATAATTAACGGGTCTGGTCGGGATCGATTATCAAACTGCTGGTCTCGCCGCTGGATGACGAGGGATAACGCGACCATCGTTAGAGAACTTGACCCTCCCGATCGTCGATCGATCCACTCCAGGAGGCATCTCGCCGTGTGAAACGGTTTCGCGACTCAATTGCCGCTCCTCCGTTCCGTTTCCATTAAACGCCGCCGAGCTGATTAACTCGCGAAAGAGATCGTTGTTTTGTTCGATTAAAATTGTAGACCGACTATGGACGCTTTAGCGGGGTTCCTCCATTTTTTGCCCTGTAGATGATTTTAGATGGATATGAAAAAAAATCGAGAACTTTAGACTGACCGATTTAAAGTTTGAGAAGTGAAAAAAAATAATGAGAAAGAGAAAAGGCAATCAAAATGATCCCATCTTGGATTTTAGTCTTAAGGGTGGTTGTTCGAAGAGAGAGTTGTTAAAATTGCCTTGGAAAAAATCAAGAATAATTTAAAGATTACAAAAATAATGAGAATTAAAAAGAGATCAAAAATCTTGGATTATAGTGTTAAAAGGCGTTATTCAAACAAAGGGTTCATTATAATGTTAAGGATCGTAGACGATCGCATTATGTCGCGTGTCGATCGATCGTCCAGAAACTGATGGGTGTAATTACTTCCTAAAGGACTTGTATCGTGTGTACACAATGTTAGTACACTCTCCATCCGGTTCGTACAGCAATTATTTCTTCATCCAGTCGGCGAAGCAACGGGCGCACCGCTTATGTTTCGCACATTTAGTTCATTATCATTGATACACGACGACAGTGATTGTCGCGGGGCGGCTGATTTCGCTTTTACGAGCAGGGGGGGGGGAGGAATTTTCGATACGTCGTTCCGAGATCGGTGCATTATAATTACAAATGCAAATTGCGCCAATAATTGTCGAACAAAAATTGATCAACGGATACAATGAATAATTGTTGAACCACGGCTACGGATTATTATCTAGGAAACGTTTAACGAAACCCTTTCCTTACTTGTTGTTTAATGTAGTTAGCAACGCGTGTAGAATGATTGCAATTAAAAAAAGAAAAAAAAAGAAAGAAAAAAAAGAAAAGAAAAGAGAGAGAAGTAGCGGCAGGAATTATCGCGTTAAGTTCGTCTCATCGAACATCATAACGGTTGGTTAATTGAGGCAACTCGTACGCGCTCCTCCCAGAAATAAAAATTAATACGCGCTGACGAACGCTAATGGACGCTTTCGCGGAGCGGTGCGTCCACGAATAAATGGAAATTGAACGTCAGAAAGGAGTGAAATTGACGATATAAAAATATATACGGGTATACGTGTAATATATGAACCGGTTCGAAAGTTTTCGAGGTACACACGTTTATATTTTATTCTCGGTTCCACTCGTTTCTTTTTAAAATAAAATTTAATACGTCATAATGAACCCTAATAAAAATTCTCTGGATAAATAATCGACGAGCTGATGATATCCGAGGGCACGTAAATAGATCGGCGCCGAAGAAGAACGCGCATTCAAAGTATATACATATATGTACATAAAAATACGTCGATGAAAACAATTAAGGAATGACGTTTCGGAATAATTTAACGGGGCGAATTTAACGAAACAAATTTCAAGAATAAAAGTGGTGTTCATATTTCAGAGTTACAGATATGAAGTTAATTAGCTAGCACAGCTGAACGCTCGATAATTAACCGGTTTCATGAGATTCTTTTTATACGACGATCGATATTCGCGAAACGAGCATTTACCCGCGCAACACGCTCGAGCTTTGTCCGAGAGTATAAATAAAATCGTTGTCTAAAAACATCTTACTCCGTCCCAAAATTATGCACGGTTGACACATTCAATCTTCCAAGTATTAATTTTCATCACTATTATGACCACTTCGGTCGCAGAAATAGCACCGTACCCTTTTAATTGTCGCTCATATATTTAAAAATACAAAGCGCACTTTCTAAAATAATACACACTCCCGTCCATAATATAGTCCATAAGTCATGGGACTATATTCTAAATTTTTAACAAACCGATTATCGAAGCAGACATTCGGAGAGGTTTTAAAAATACCTTATAATTTCAGTTTTTCTACGACGTACACAATTAGAGAGTGGTAGGTCCATTTTGTAACTATAAAATAAATTTTTATTTGTTCCAAAGTTAAGTGTTCGATGACCTATGAACCCGATTATATATATATATATATTCGTCACCGCCATAATTATTCCTCGCCTTTTAGCTCGCGAAAAATAAAACGTTGACCACGTACAACGCATGTTCGCGAATTACGACGCCCTCGACGATATCCGGTCCTTCGACCTGCGTCTTTCGAGGCAATTTCGGTTCCCCGTTCCGGTACACGCGGACCCCGCGATCGATCCGCTCACAGCCGCGGCGATCGTGGCGATTACGCGAGCGAGTATCGCGTAAAATTGCTTAAACGTAGGCGAACGGTTCGCCGTTACGAGCGAGCCATTAAACGTAATGTACGAGCGGGTAATACGTGGCCGAGGCTCTCTGGCTCGTGCATCGCCGGTCTACTTTTTCGGCTGGTCGTCCCGGTGCCGATTGTGCCGATCGAGAGGCCAGCACTGCTCGACGGAGCCCAGCGATAATTTCTATATACTCGCGTTTATCGGGTAAACGAGTAATGTATGTAGACGGCCGATCGGAACGATACGAATGAAGCGGTTAATTTTTGTGGGCCGTCCGCAGCGTGGTGAACGCGTAATAATCCAATTATCTTGCGATAGAAATCGTGATCGGGCGCGATGAAACGAGAAATCGGTCGATGCGGTTCTATTTGCCACGCATTCTCGAGAATTGGTTCTTTGGAAATTTTTTTTTCCGATAGTTTGGGAAAGGTCGGGTCGATTTGTGTGTTTTCGTTGGGAGTGCTGTTTAATCTTTTACTTTGTAATTATTTTTTCCTGGATGGTTCAAGAGTTTTAAGGAAGAATAGTTGAGGTAGTACTGACCTAACAGTACCATTATTCCGCTGCTATATGGTCCAGGAATAGGTCCGGGATCCGGATACAGGGGCTCAGGGAATCACGAAATACGGTGCAAACGCGTATATTTATATTACAGACTTTTTGACGAGTAGCGCAACGCGCAACAGAGAAACAACTGTAGTCTGACACGTTAACGCCTAATCTACTGTACCCGAGCCACGTCGCACGAATCTTTACGATACAGCAATTATCCTAGATAGTACATCAACGGAACACGCGTTAAATTAATACCAAGTTCCCGTCGCTCTTTCGAATCGCATGAAACCAGCTCGTAAAGCCACAAAACATGGCTAAACACTCTTGCCACGGGACTTCGACGAGGCTGCGTAATTCTCCGATTGAAAACAGAATCCAAGGTACCTTTTTTTTCCCCCACGAGCTATGGTAGTCGACGACACCGTAATGGCGCCGCTGAGCAGCCCCTGTTTTGCAACCCGAGTTCCAAAGAGGTGCATTATGAGTTCCAGATAAGAGTTCACACGCAGCTGGCATCCAGCCATCGCGAGCCTCTCAACAAATAGCTTCACCGTATAAAGTAGCGCCTTAATCTAACAGAATCCTGGTCCACCATAAACGAGCACCAAGAGGGACCGATCCATCGTTGGCGAACGTGGAATCGGCGAAGCGTTTGCTGAACCGATCCCAGAATCGCGATGTTTCCTGATCGATCTCCCTTTCGAATGACAACACGAGAACGCTCGATCTTAACGGGCAGAAGAATGTCGCGCATGTTCTGCCATGAATAGTATCGTCTACTTATGCCGATCTCTCGCGTTACCGTCCCTCTCCTGTGGAACCTGGTGATGGCATTCCGCGACTAGATTCCTGAATCGAATACCGCAGCGGAACGAGACGAAAAACCGTGCACGCTCGATAAGACTTTAATATGCTGTAATTGGCGTTCACCAGAGATTCCTCTGGCGATACGACGCCATGTTTGGTGCGCGACGCTACAATTTGTTCGGTCGTTTTTCGTCCACGTGTAGCTTGTATCTAAGCTTGCCGGTGGATTAATAGCGATGATAAAAGGAATACGCAACGCGTGTCGACGATATTTCTGGAGCGTCGGAAAAGAATCGTGCGATAATATACCTACGGTTAAGGAGTGATCGGTGAGATTCGGTATCGTGAGCGATGCTTAGAAACGAACAGAGTTAATAAGGTGAAACGAGTGACGGTAATAGGGTGTAATTGGAGAACGAGTTGCCGCGCGTGGGTCGACGATGAAGGAGAAAGGATTCTTGTCAAGGTTGATCTTCTCGCGATCGGTACCAAGTGGGTCACGCGAATACAAAGGTCGATCGATCATCGATTACATCGAACGTTTCCTTGGTCTGTATTTATAAATACGGTTTCGGTTGAGTTTAATAAACTTGCTTATCGTTTCCACGAATCGGATATTTTATCACCGCAGAACGCACGGTTTGATTATAATTACCGGACTCAATTATCAACTCAATTAAGGAAAACTGGTAGAGAAAAATATGAGGAACGTAATACGCGTACGTACGCGGAGGAGCTGAAATGCTTTATTGCGGAAGTGGAACATAAAATTAGTCTCCATAACATCCTTAAACATTGTTATACCGGTGTTGCATGATAGTCTCGGAGGAAATCATTTAAAGTCGTCTTGTATCTGTCTGATTCTCACACATCCATTTATGCTGATAGGTAACAATGTATAGTTCATGAGCGCTGGCAAAGTATAACTTCCGCTCGGCGAGCCGTGGAGAGGCCAGTTCCTTGACAGTAAGCGCCGCATCCCGTACCTGTACGGTTTATATAAAACGACGCGAAACAGTGGAACACCGTGCAGAATGAGAGGAAACGGTTTTCAAAGGGAACCGTGCGATGTACGCGCGTGTATTGTGTTCACGTACGGCGATAACAACGCTGCCGTTTGGTCGCTGGCATAAATTTACGAGGATAGATAACAAAGTGCTAATTAGTCGCCGGTCATATCCTCGCCGATACAATCTTGCGCGGTTACTTCGTTTATGCGATTAAGTTGCAGAACAAGTTTAAACATCAGCGTAGATCACAGGCGACGTACGGCGAGCCAGGCGTGAAAGTGAGATATTTTCTCGACAGCAACTTTGATACGATGTCGCGGGGGTGATATTTTCAGGGGAGCATCGGTAACACTGCTTTCGATGCGATTTGACAAAGATTCGACCGTTTTGAAGAAATAATTACACAGGGTGTAATTAGCTAACCCGAACCTAACCGGTGGTACGGTCGTAAAAGGGGTGGTTCTACGTGGAAACACACCTACGCTATCGTCCACGAGTATTTGACCGAATATTTTAACTGAATCGAGTCGGAAAGTTTGTATGAAGGTTATAATGCAAATACCTCGAAGCGGAATAAATATAAATTTACACGATTGACACAGAAACATGATGTTTATATGAACCTAAGAGAGAAATACTGTGGTAAAAATTATACTCAGATGCCTTATTTCAAATATATTTTATATGTTCTAAATAAACTGAAAGCGGTCAAATATTTACGTACGGTAGTGTACGTGTACCGTTGCATTAATTTTTTTTTTTTTCTTCTTTACGAAATTTTGCTACGATGCACCGATCACCGTGTACTTCCCAAGACATTCAATCTTAAATGCACTCCACTGCACAGTGATCATAATTTCCAGCATATACCAAGAACTCGTAATCTGTAATCCAATTATACATAGTAAAATACTCCTGTGTTCACGGTGATGTTTAAGCATAAAATTTCATTAATTAGCTCGTTGCTCGGCAAAACGAAAAATCCAAGGTTCGGTCTATAAATCTTTGAACCAGAAACAGCTTCGGTATCCATCCACTGAACGCAACACATTGTTCCTGAAATCGCTGCCGTTTATCGGCGCCGTCAAGAATCGTACAGGACGATGGGTCGTTGTATCTGCATCGGTTTGTCGTAAATTATTCTCCGCTAGCGAATCGCGCGCTAATTACCAGCAGTTTTTATCAAATTATCGAGCGTGATCGCGTAACGAGGAAAAAGTTATGGTTTTTTGAAACGGCCGATTCTCTCTGTTTCCCTGCCACGTTTTACAGCAGAGCAATAAACCGTAATGAGAAACAATTCTTCCGATCGTCTCGATAACGAGATTTGTTGATTATTAGAAGCGCGTTCTGGTTTCATACAAATACGGTTTTCTTGGTCTGTGAACGAAGACACCAGAGAGCCGGCCTGAATCGTCGAGTGGAAACGTAATGGGCAGCTGGCGATTGTAAAAGCTCGTTATTTCCGGAAACCGTGGCGCTCGTTAGCCTGTGTGTCGCGTTCTGGTCTGGCCTGGCCACAGGTGTATCGCGCCCATTCCTCCGGCCATTTCGCCGCACGAGCTACGGGACACCCTTTTAAAAAAGATACCGTACGGGCCCGAGTTATCTTCGCGTATAAAATTATACGCGTCTACAGGGTGTATCGTGAATCACGCAAATTAATTATTTCGCGATACACCTGCGCGAAAACGTGTCCAAGCGACAGCTTTACGATCGCGAAGCTTTACTGTCTCGCGCGACTAGCCACTTCGTCGATCTTGTACGGGAGATTCTTATTCAACCTTGTAGCATGATTTAAAGCGTGCTTGGGAACGCTACTTCGCGTCGGGGTTAATTTCGTTATCACGGCAATCTAAGATCGGGAAGAATTTTCGAGCAACGAAATATTGTCACTGTAAATTGGGACGTGTAACAAGTATTCGCGCAACCACGGATTTCTCACTTCTATTAACACGTTAAGCGCCCCGCCGATTTTTGTCGACTTTTCGTTGGGCTGTGCGTTATGGTGCTGATTCGAAAACATTTGGTCGCGATATACCCAAGAATTTAAGAAAAATATTGTAAAATTCTGAAAAATTATATTTTTGTTTTTGTACAAGGAATTATTTTTTGGTTTCTTCTTAAAAATCAACGACACCTAAACGAAAAATTCAGCGTCGGTTCGCAGAGACACGGCGCTTAACCTGTTAACGNGCGCGACTAGCCACTTCGTCGATCTTGTACGGGAGATTCTTATTCAACCTTGTAGCATGATTTAAAGCGTGCTTGGGAACGCTACTTCGCGTCGGGGTTAATTTCGTTATCACGGCAATCTAAGATCGGGAAGAATTTTCGAGCAACGAAATATTGTCACTGTAAATTGGGACGTGTAACAAGTATTCGCGCAACCACGGATTTCTCACTTCTATTAACACGTTAAGCGCCCCGCCGATTTTTGTCGACTTTTCGTTGGGCTGTGTGTTATGGTGCTTATTCGAAAACATTTGGTCGCGATATACCCAAGAATTTAAGAAAAATATTGTAAAATTTTGAAAAATTATATTTTTGTTTTTGTACAAGGAATTATTTTTTGGTTTCTTCTTAAAAATCAACGACACCTAAACGAAAAATTCAGCGTCGGTTCGCAGAGACACGGCGCTTAACCTGTTAACGATATCTTTGTGCAACATTAAAGCAAAACCGTGATGCTTCTTCGACATATTTCAATTGAAAGATACCACAGTTATAAATACTCTTTGACTCGGCGTAGATCCACGGAAACTTAGAGAACGAATCACAGATTCTCGGAACGCAGCAACAACACGATCACTATAGTTTCTCGATACACCGTGTATACGTCGAACAAGCGCACCATGGCACACGCAGTGTCTCCCAGAGGATAGACTCAATAAGACAACANACACGTTAAGCGCCCCGCCGATTTTTGTCGACTTTTCGTTGGGCTGTGCGTTATGGTGCTGATTCGAAAACATTTGGTCGCGATATACCCAAGAATTTAAGAAAAATATTGTAAAATTCTGAAAAATTATATTTTTGTTTTTGTACAAGGAATTATTTTTTGGTTTCTTCTTAAAAATCAACGACACCTAAACGAAAAATTCAGCGTCGGTTCGCAGAGACACGGCGCTTAACCTGTTAACGATATCTTTGTGCAACATTAAAGCAAAACCGTGATGCTTCTTCGACATGTTTCAATTGAAAGATACCACAGTTATAAATACTCTTTGACTCGGCGTAGATCCACGGAAACTTAGAGAACGAATCACAGATTCTCGGAACGCGGCAACAACACGATCACTATAGTTTCTCGATACACCGTGTATACGTCGAACAAGCGCACTATGGCACACGCAGTGTCTCCCAGAGGATCGACTCAATAAGACAACGNTTGTGCAACATTAAAGCAAAACCGTGATGCTTCTTCGACATATTTCAATTGAAAGATACCACAGTTATAAATACTCTTTGACTCGGCGTAGATCCACGGAAACTTAGAGAACGAATCACAGATTCTCGGAACGCAGCAACAACACGATCACTATAGTTTCTCGATACACCGTGTATACGTCGAACAAGCGCACCATGGCACACGCAGTGTCTCCCAGAGGATAGACTCAATAAGACAACAGCGGAACAATTCGGCGACTTATAAGTATTCCCCGCGAGACACACGACGAGGCGAGTCGCGTTAGGAAGGAGGACGCTCGTGTGCGCATCCGTACGTGTGACATCCGCTGACATCCGGCTGGCTGATCAGGCTATAGATACATACTCGATCAGGCCGTTCTTACGTATAGCTGAATTAATTAGCGGCCAATCGCCGTCACTCTAATTGGACTAATTAACGGACGTTAAGCAACCGTGCGATTCGATATGGCCGATCGCCCATTCGGCAGCTCTCTCGTGCGCTTCCTCGTGAAACTACGGCCCAAACCCACGCCGAAAACTCGTTCCCTTAATACGACAGCCTGGAATTCGAGCCTCTCGTCTCCGTGGCTGATCGATCGAACGGTTCCTGGTCGAATCCCCTGTGGTCGATCATCGATCAACCACGCGATGATACGCAAGTTCGCGTCCCGTTCGAACGATACGCATTGTCCAGGCTTGTTCCACGGATGCCTGGCATTCCGGTCTGTTCCTGCGCGAGCAACGAGCAATCAGCGCTGCGATGACAGCTTATCGAATCTTTGTGGACGTGAATGGTGACGCTCGGGTAGTTTAATGTGTTTAAATGGTAGGAAAGAGGTGTTAAAGTGTCACTATTCTTGGAACGACTTTCATGAGTTGGGTATTTATCAACTGGATACGTTTATCGTGATGTTAGAGCTTTATGAGTGCACGGCGCTGATTTTATATGCACCGAGGCTTATGAGGGTTAGCCGCTACCAAGAAAGCGTAGGCAAGATAAATAGTAGGATCGGAATAAGAGTTCGGTCAAAAGAGTGCATTTTTAAGTTTAAAAAAAAATTTGTTGTCATTAACGTTCGAATTAAATGGGTATTGACACTGGATCTACCGTAAGTGGTTGGAATGCTTGTAATTTTTTTTATGAAATCTAATCGATTAAAAACGGTGCGTTTCCGGGGATTTTCAGTAATTTTCTGTGAAAAATATGAGGGAAGATTTGTTTCCTTTGATTGATATATATTTTTTTTAATATTTGTCATTTCGATCTCTTCGGTATAAATAAGTCTACTTTGTTCGTGGGTAGTTTCAGCGTTAATTATTAATTTATAATAAAAGACAGATGATCCTATGATCTTACTGTAAACTTTCCTTTGCCTTTGTTCCAACAAACGCATAATTCACGCTCCCGTGAAAGGAAGAAATGTATCAAAGAACCCTCACGAAGGCCCACACGAGACAGTACTCTCCACCCGTACAATTTCTACTCAAATAAACTATTTGAACAACTTAGTCGTGTTGCCTCGAGTTCGAATAGGGGCTACTACTTCCAAGTAAATTAAGAAAAAAAAAAATCAGATAAACAGGTGCAACAGAGGCCAGCTGGCTCGCACGAAGACAACGCTGGTCCTTTATCAGCGTCACGACCAAAGTAACATCTCGATTCCGCGCGAGAGACACTGGAAGCTCCATTGTTCCGGATGTCGTCTCGGATTCGGCGGCTGAACGTCACGTTTTCCGGCGATACGGCGTCCTGTCGTCGTCCTCTTATCGGGCTACTCGCAGCCACCTTGGCAGCCTCGAATAAGCGGCGTGACTTTGCTCCGACGGCTAATCGGATCGAGGCGCGAAAACGCCAATCCTATAATTCCGCCGTGCTGGAGCTCGCGGCCTTCTTGCCGCTTGCTTTTTCCTCCCGAGGAATCGGAAGATCCTGATGGAGTCGCCGAACCATTGTCGATCGAAGTCGCGACACGAACTCGTTGCAGCTTACGCAAGAAATTTCGTCTTTGGGAGGACGAGCACATCTACAAGATACGCTTCTGAAGGCAATGCCCAGCTCACCTTCGCAGGGTGACCCACCTTGGATTTTTCTCAGCGAGCGTTGCTCCGATCGTACGTCGAATTGGCAACTCAAGGGCCGTCTTCGATAAGCAGCGGATAAAATGTTGATCGCAGATTAGGTGTAGCGTGTTTCCAAGGGGATGAGAGAAAATTCATTGCGTCTCGTTTAATTATGAGCTAACAATATTGTAAGAACGCACGTGTATTTGTTATTCCAGTTTTTCTTGCACCATTCTTTGCAGCTGATAGGAACTTGGAAACCGCTTCTCTTGTATCCTCCATCGCACGGACGATAAAGTCTTTGGAAAACGTGGATGTAAGGATGCAAGGAACAAGATAGCTCTGACATATCGAAATCCTGCTACTTTTCAATTTATTTGTTTTCGATTACCCTTGATCCCTCGAAACGAAGTAGCCGAGCAAAAGAGGCGAGGCCGAGCAACCAGAAGATATTAAAACGCGATGCGACAAGGTGGTAAACGCAGACAGGCGGTGCAATTTCTCGAGATTACTTTGAACGATATTAAAGGCACTTTTTTCCATCCGGCGCGCAGTTTCCTTTGAGTTTACACAGGCCTGGGGGCTTAGTCGTCAAACCTGTACGATAAAATTAACTTGTAAAACGTCCGGACGTAAAGGCTAGCTCGCGTTCCACGAAGCTGACTCTCGAGATTCGCCCATTTCATAAATTAATACGGCCAGTCGAAACGAGATGGAAATTTATTTCTCGTACTTCTCTCTGTGCTTCTCTGCCTTTTTTTTCTCTTTCTCTCTTTCTCTCTCTGTCTCCCCATTCTTTTTCGCTCTTTCTCCGCCCGTATTACCCCGTTTGCCTTGCACAACCGCTCTAATTAGATTTTAGGATCGAGATCGTTATCGAAAAAGAAATCTCTGAGTGGCGTTGCACGCGTGACAAGATGGTATACCTTGGAAATTGAAGTCTCGACTCGCTCTCTTCTAATAACCGTACGTTTTACGCTCAGATCTAGCGGCTAGATTTCCTGACAGGGAACACAACGGCAACCTGCTCTATCGCCTATCTTTTCCTCGTCCGATTGTAACAATAAACCCCGATGCTCACCGGGATTTCTAATTAGCAACCGTAAGTAACGAGTAGGTGGAATTTTAAGCGTCGAGCCGGTGAACCGTCTGTACGTGTGCACCAGCCACGTTCCACCGTAGCTTTTTCCTTCGTTTCTTTCATTCTCCGTCTCACTTTTCTTCCTGTCTTTGTTTCTCGTTTCGAGTCGAAAAGGAGAGATCGAGTCCCGTGTTTCGCGCCGATGATACGGTCCGTGGTACACTAAACAAAACGAGTTAATTAACGGGGGGATTCACCAGATCGGAGATACCAGGAAAAGTTGAATGTCGTTTTTGGTTATTCGGGATAATTTCAAAGAATTATCGTGTATTCTGAATTAATTTTATTTGTCGATACAATGGGATGGAATTTTTTAGATCTGTATCGATATCGGTGTGTCATTTTAATTACGATAAGCGCGATGCTTATGAAACGTAGGAACATTTTTTTCCCCTAAAGACATTGCTTGCATCCGGAAGCCTCAATGGTACTAACCAGACCGTGGATTTTTATGCAAATTCATATTTCTGAGAATATGATGAAAAAAAAAAAGAAGAATAGAATTTCGGTAGAAAATTGTTTCATCTACCAAGTATAATTTAAATATTTGTTATATTTTTTTTATATTATACGCATTCTTTGCAATTTCGCGAATTAACCGGAATATAAATGCATGAAAACCTGCTGTCTAACAGTAATTATGTCTCAAATCATTGGTTTTTTAAATTACTTAATCAATTATTTGGTAATTAAATTTAAATTGAATTTAAATTGAATTTTGATTATTAAATTAGGTTCAAGATTATTCTTTTCCTTTAAGTTGATTACATTTGATACGATTCTCGTAAAATAGTGTTCCAAAACAACCCTCCATCCAATTACATTTATATATCGGCCATTATTAAATTACTCCATTGTCGTCGTTGAACACATGCTGTTAGATTGGTTACGCGTTGCACCGGTAAACGTTGCCACGTTCTACTTTTATCCTTTCTCTTATTCTTCCATTTTTTTCCTTCTTCGGCTGTTCTTTCCTTTTATTTTCCATTCTACGTACCGCGCATACGGTAATTTTACAACCCGCTCTAACGTCAGTTAACGATCGTAAAATATGTTCTACCACGCTTAGAATGGATTTATACAATTATCCCGAAACGGAAGTGGCGAGCGAACATCGGTTAATTTGTTTGAAGCTCGACTGCCGCACGGTTATCGTCCGTTTGCACGACGCTACGTGCGCTAGCTGCTTTATGTCATCGCGTTTCCGGTTAAAACCAACCGCTCGACGTGCTTCCGGAGCTTGACAATTGCAATAGCCGCGATTTTAAACGTTTCGTTGCAATTTCTCTTGCACTCTGGCAAATCTAGCTTAGACTCTTAATTCTGTCAAATTTTTAAACGTCAAGAGGCCGGTAATGAAAAATCAAGGCGAAATACGCAAAGTCGCGCCTCCGATTCCTTTTTTTTAAATATAAAAAAAATGATTCCATTAGTCATCCAAGAATTGTCTCAAAACAAAGAGAATTTTCCAATTCAGCGAAATAACAAAGAAGAAAGTAAATCGAATACCCGACACAGAGAACGCGATCCAACTTCGGTGCACTTTCTCTACTCTTTGACTTTTATCCTCTCTAAACATAAATTATCCCCAAACTCCTCTCCACCCCTGTGATCACGCTCTTCACAAATTTCCCATCAAAGCTCCTTTACCACCGTCTGCTGAAACAACCGAGAGGGATCGATAGCCCTTTCCTCCCTTAACATTCGCGCGAAAGAGAGAAAAGTCCCGCGGGAGATAGGTACGGTGACCGGCTCTCTCTTCACAGCGGCTGGAGACAAATATGATCGGCGGGCGCGCTGCTGGCGATGGCGTTCATTATGGCCGCTTAATGGCGCGATTTACCATTGAAAAAAGCTGGCGACACCGTTTGAATGAGCCATTACGGGCCGGTCTACAGAAATAATTATCGTAGCATTGACACAAAAGGGCGCTGGCTGGCTGGCTTTCGAATGCCTCATTGCCGGTACACATCGAGCCCCGTGTGTGTCGCTGCTGGATGAAGCTTCTCGCTTCTTCCCCGTCTCTGCCTCTCTCTTCTTCTCCGTGATCTATTTACGATACAAAGAACGTCTCATCGCGAGCAATGAGAAGAAAGAAATAAAGGATAGAGAGAGAAGAGGGCGAAGAAAGAGAGACGCGAGCCAGTCGGTCGACAGCGGCGATGCTCGACGCTGGAAAGGCAGATTGTTTGTTTGTCGGGAGCTTCTGGTGCGCGCACAAACAAGTGGAAACAAATAATATCCTGGCCGCATTACGCGAACGAGTCGATGGAGAACCGACGGTGGAAAGGGTGGCAGAAGAGGATGAGGGAGGCACAGTCAGGCTGCCCCAGGGCGACGGTAACGAGGCGAACGAGTGCCGCGAACCTACCGTCATTAATGCCGGCCTCGGGCCCACGCGTCTTCCCCTTCAGCCACCCCCATTTTTAATATACTTGCGTCTCGACCGGTGGAATCGAACCTCCGACCCTGCTCGAGTCATCGTTTCTCCGTTCGCGTCGTGTGTCGCGTTTTTCAACCGCCACGAACGGAACTGGAAATTGAAGAAGTTCGATCGACGAGAAAGTTAGCGATGGGTGGTTGTTAGCGGCGCGTGGCGGAGGATCGGTGCTGCCTGGGGTTCCAATACAGTTTCCTGATGACGAATGATCTTTGTCGAGGCGATTTGTTGCCGCTGTGGGGGAAATTGAACGCGTTTGTGGCCGATGTAACGTTCTGTAACCTACAGTAGTGGCCATTAAAATTGCACTTCTGAAGAACACGGTTTGTCGACTATTTGGACACGTTGAAAACTTTGTAGATATACTTGCTCGAGAAATAGTAAAATGTAAAATGTAAAATAATTAGATTATTAGTCAGCAATAAATACACTAAAATTGTCTGAGGTACAATCGTGTACAAAGCACAGATTTTGTGCTACAACTCGCCAGAAGCGGACCCCTAGATTGATCACGGATAGACTGGATAGTCGTAAAGGAGAGTACACTTTGGCCGCCGTAAAAGGAACACGGATCAAGCCGGAAACTGTCAACGAGCCACAGTGGATGGAGGTGTTCGCTTTCAGACATCGGGTTGCGCATTCGAACCACTGCATCGATTATAAATCGAGCGGGGCCTTTGGGGTGTCGTAAACTCGCGGAAGGTTCAGTTATCCCGACAATTTAACCCTGCTCCCGTTAACACGACGATTCTACTACCTGCAAGCTGTTTGCTCGTGGCGCTCCGACGAGACGTTAAATCGTTGACGAAAATTCGCCTCGATTTTCCCTATTCCTGAATTCGTACGTCCATACGTGGAACAAGCTTAGGTTGAAGTAATCGCTTTTTAACGATGAGTGGTACAATCGTATCTTAAAGTTTGCAATAAAATTAAATGTAAATTATTTCTCGGAATAACTCATCCACGATAAAAACAGTTTCAACCCTCTGTGACTTTATAGGGTTTTTTTTTATTTTATTTTATTCTGTAATACACTGTATTACATTTTATTACCATAACACTGTATTAATATTAGGCAACTATTGATTTAAAAATTCTCAAATCGGAGCGAGAACGCATATGCTGATATACATGCGTATTGAAAAAATTGTAAAGGGTTAAAACAATTTTTCCCATCGACTAATTCTCTCTCATAAATATACGTAAACATCGAAATTTCTCCGCAATCGTCGTTTAAATTAACCTATATCCTGATCCTAGAAAAGTGGACGAAGGGGTTGAACGGACAAACAACAATCGCCTCCCTGGCTCGCATCTCCTCGACGCAACCACCTGTATATCCGTTATTTATTCTCTGTTCAACCGCTGACTGGCTTAATTGCTCGGCCAACATCGGCACAGCGCTACCTCCATTAGGCTTGAAGCCGGTTAATGCGACTGGTATACGCGGCCGCTTCATTTACGCTTAATATGGCGCGTACGTGCATAAACGTACAGGCGGTTTCAGCGTCTTCGGAACCGTGTAACTCGCGGCTGTTTGGCCGACGATCGGCTATCGAAGGGAAAGCCTTTCGGCGGAGGATCCTCCCCGGTCTGTTTCTGCGTTTATCCGGCCCGCGTGCACACACAATCGCGTTTCCTCCCACCCAGAGGCGACTACAAGTCCGCTCGAGTACACTGCACACACGCCTGGCTAATGGCTCACGGTGCACAGGTAATCCCACCGCGTGATCAGCGTTCCTCTCTCCTCTCTGTTTCTCTGTTTCTATGTTTCTCTCTCCCTTTCACACACACGATTCCACCTGCTCGACACGCTCCGTCTTCGCTAGACACGTGTACGTTTATCGCATCCCCCGCGTCGATCGCGATCCTTGACTGATGGAATCGCACCGCGCGTGGATGACGACTGTGCGAGGATATGCGGGGATTCTTGGAGTGGAAATTGTTGGACATTAAATATAAATTTTATAGATGATCGTGGTAGCAGTATTAATATTATTTTTATTACATCAGTTGCGGATCTCGTATTTTGTGAGAATTTTTATTACCGATACCGCGTTGGAATCGTACGCGTAAATTATCGTTGAACGACTTTGTCATTGAATAATCGTAATTCGATGATAAAATCGAAACGTATGGTATTGAACGTTGATGGCGAAAACACGGCTATTATCATTCATTATCGAGCAAATTGCAACGGACGGTATGGTAAATACTATATCATTTCGTGGCAGTATTTGAGCAATAAAATTGATGCACAATGTATCGGTTCAAATCCTGCGACTACCGATCCTCCGCCTATCCGAGGGCAGGTGCCTCTCGAGATTGTGGCTGCTGCATATAATCGGTCGAGATACGCTTTCGACATGGGTGCGATCGGATAATCGCTTGTACTCGCTTTCACGTGTACGAGAAACGGTAATTACGCGGTGCTCCATATAATCAAGAGGATCGACTGGCCTGGATGAGCCTGCACGCGCAACGAGAAGTTACAATAACGCGGAAGAACCGATCGATCGATTGTTATCGGCTATTATTGGCCGAAGGTTACGGCAAAAAAATGGGTCTCTCCCGTATCGCGGGTCCCTTCTTCAAACAACAACCACTTTTCTTGCTTTCCATCGTTCCGTATTTACCCTGCGATCTCGAGAGCGATCTCTCTTCGTGTCGACCGAAGTCGAAGTTTCGCGAAGACACGCATCGTCGCGCTCTCGTGTAAAAATTGTAAAGCCAAGAATAGCGAAGCAACGCTTTCAGCGACACTCCTCGTCGTCGGTAACACACGGTCGTCGCATTATTTACAATAACTTTCATTGGCAACGCTCTCTATATCTCTTCCGCGTGGGAGCAAAACACGGAGGGTGAAAACGCGGTTCACCCACCGCGACACCCTCCCGTTTCCACCGTTTCCACCGTTTCCCCCGTTGCTCTCGCGCCGCTTTTTTTCGAACACCGGCAGATTTGTGGCTAGCCGATCCTCCCCGAGCTCCGTTCGTGAAATAAGGATGCGCGATGCGAGAGCTCGATATGCTAGACCGCTTCCTTCGAGGCGTATTCCTCGAGGAACCCTCCCTCTCGCGCACCCTCCGGGAGCTTTCACAGCCAGACAAAGCCAGCCCTTTCCGCCGGTCTTCACACCCTCCGCGTTTTCCCTCCCTCTTCCTTACCATCGCCACCCCCTCTGTCACCCTACCTACTCCTCCGTCTTGCTTCTTCTTTCGAACGACTCTAGCTACCCTCGTTCTTCCTCTCTCTCTTTCTCTCTCTCTTTCTCTCTCGTTTACCCCTGTTCCCCGTATCCTCCCTCTCCGCGGTTCTCTTTCCACGGCGACGAAGCATTGATTGCAGGTTCACAGTCTGGAACCTCAATTGTCGCATCTAAGGCGCGCTTCCACGCCTCGAACAATCGCCTCGCTGCCGCTTCCTCTTCTTTCTCACCCTCTTCCTTGGCGCGCCACCCGCCCCAAAGCGTTCCCCGCCGCCTCGTTCCATCGACGAGCGGTGAGCATCGCTTGAAAACGAGTCATCGCGACGTCTCCCGGTGTATCCATCGAAATTATAACTCTTGAATCGCGTGTCGAACCACTTTTAACTTTGGCGCTGAGAGCTTCCCGAATAAGGTAATTTGGCAAGATAAGGTCTTCTTTCCTTTAAAGAATCTATGTGTCGTTTAATTTTATTAACATCTGAGCTAAAAAAAAAAAATGTCTTTTGTGAAGAAAATAATCTTTTGTAATATCGATACTGATATTTATAACGTTCCATACGTTGCTAAATAAAATAGCTGGAAATCGGGATATTTGATGATCTACCCGAGATCGAGTCGTCTCACCCGAAATTACCCCACTCGAAGAACCCTCCTGTTGACGACGACAGTGATTGCTTTGGCAAATAAATTTTTATCTCAACGGAACGCGGAGATTGCAACTGCATATTTAATGGTAACGGATGCAGAATTGAATTTATCCCGAATGTTTCGCGAAGACAGAGTATCGAGCGTTTCTTCTTCCCCGCGTGGCTTCCAGATGCACAGAGATAATTAATCAAGATTCGACGTGTACGCGGTAGTGGAACGGATTTCTATCTGAACGGAATTAGTATTCCGCTGCAGAAAGCGGCACTATTGAATTATAATCGGGGCACTTAAGTATTCTCGATAAAGAACCGCTGCTCTGGCAATTTCGTGAAACCGAAACGGGTTATAAGATGGCGCTTTCTTTCGCGTGCTGTAGCATCTCCGGTGTTCGAGCAACCCCTCATTATATTCCCATCGTAGCCAGTTATTAAAGCTGTTTCTCACTTTTATGAAACAAAGAAGCGCGAATTAAGCAATAAATATATCCCTCCGCCCCGTGGCCGACGCCAGGATCGAACGACCGTGACGCGACCAGGTGCGCTGCACCTTTTAACATCGAAATTTATACCGCGAGAGTAATTTCGTGTTCCCTGTTGTTCTTTTACTCCCCACGTATATACGTACTGTTCGGCGACGAGCCGCTCGTCGCTCGATTTCAACATGCAAAACCGCTGTATTTTAATGCCGTCCCGGGACGACACAACTGTCGTTTTAAGTTCGATACATTATTAATCGACCGACGTCGTTAAACTTTTATTTGCCTGTCGAATCTGACTTCCGCGATCGAAAGTTTGCCTGATTGAAAAGTTAATGGATCGAATAAAAAATTGTTTCAAGAGGGATACGTTTATTGTAATTCTTGGGAAATTTATGTGAGCCGTGATTGAATAAAATTATTTTTTTATCGGATTAAAGTTTGGAGACGATATTGTGGTATCTTGGATTAAAAATATTTATAAATTTTTTTGGAATTTTGATGGCAATTAAATAATTACAATAATTCTTTCTTCGGCATGTTAAGAGTACTCGACAATTGATTAGCTCTGATTGTGAGTCTTTCTTAGCGCTAGAACCATCGATAATTTAAATATACCTATTTCTACCAAATAATTCAGAATAAAAGATACTTGAAAAAAGATATAGAAATCGAGGAAAATAAATCTTCATTGATATTCGCTACAGAGAAAAGTAAAATATTCTTAAAAGTGTATCCTTGTAATTTATAGAATTTATATGAGAAGTAGCAAACCAATCGTTTGGACCGCTTCGATGGTTCTTGTGTTAAATATTAAATATAGAACTGTAAAACTGTTCTCTAAAATTATACATTTTATCAAGTGTAATAAAAACAAGAAGCGACTCAAAGTACGGTACCGCAAAGAAAAAAAATCATCCGTGACCACGGAAACTTCTTCAAAGACTTTTAACTCGGGAAGGTAACTGTTCGTGACACGTAACCGATTCGAACGAAGGAACGCTGGTCGCGTTTCTAACGAAGGTTGCATCGTATATTGTACAAATAAGTTAACACCATCCGAGCACAATGGACGCGCGTCTCATCGGGGGTGAAAAGGAGGCGAGGAAGAAATGGGGTGGCTTGTTGTGACAATGGCGCGGTTACTTTGTCCAGGAAGCATAGCACCACCGATTCCCCACCCTGCTGGTTTCAGCCACGAGACGCTAATGCAACTTCCGGTGAACCTCGAGGAAACGAGACAGGGATATACAGCGTGTATTAGGAACAGTTTTNAAAAAAAAAAAAAAAAATTATTAGACGATAGCATAAAAAATCCATGTAAACGATAAAAAGCTCGGTCCTCGAGGGACTCGAGAATCCTCGTTCGACCTTCCGGTTCTTTCCGTCGGCCTGGCAGCGGCGAGTGCGTGCGGATAGCGAAAAGTGCGACAGAAGTGCAAGTAACATGGCCGCCGACGATAGGGTTTACCTGGAACACTTGTGCACGCAGCTAGGCCACGCACGTACACACACGGTCAATTGGTCGTGCGGTCTGCCTTGGCCAAGTACCGCCCTCCGGAAGTACGGCCCTGTCTCNCTTTTTATGGAAATGTTCAAAAATGGAAGATTGAAAATTTTATGAATATAAAAAAAATTAGCCTGTAGAATTCTCAGAGTTTTCAATTTTTTTCTTTTTTTTACACCCAAAGATATTTATATTATTTTTGCGTTGCTATATTTGTAACACATGATTCAATAATGAAAGAGTCTTTTTCTAATTTAAAAAATCATTGTTTCTAATAAATCATTGTCTTCCAACTTTAAAAAGAAATCCTGAAGAAATTAAAGTTTCGATAAAAATACTACAGATTGACAAAGCGAAGGTAAAAAAAAAAAAAAATTCCAATAACGATTAGGTCTAATTGAAAATGCTAATGATCTCAAGGGAAGATAGAAGTTCCAAAGAGTCTAGTTACAATTTTTTCTGCCCCGAGTGTCAACGTACACGCGTACTCGTCTAATTCCACCCTACGTTGCTGCAAATAGAACGAGGAGGACAAAGATCGCGAAAACCGGAGAAGAACGAGCGAGACACCCTCGTGGCTGGAACACAATGGACTCCGGCGGCTTAATATAAATCGCAGTAACGATATTCAAACGGCTCGCTTCCGCAATTACTTCCAGCTCGCTCAATTGCGATCCGTAGCCTTTCTCGCGCGAGCAGAATCCCGCCGTTTTGACGAGCGAAATAAATTCCTTGTAATGTCGGTCATTGTACTCGAGTAAGAGGAGCTGGATTTTCTAATTTTCCCGTTCGACGTCGTAATTCTTGGTGAATTTCGTTGGACAAATTGTAGGTACAGGTGAGATACCGAAAATTAATCAGAGCTACGCGAATGGGGCAAAGAATTTCAGGATCAGCTTCCTATATCCTATTCCTACCGTTAAACGAGCGACCTAATTCACAAGGACTGTTACGGAGTCGATACACGCCGATTTTAATGAAATTTTGATACGATGTAGATCTGGAAAAAATATTAGACGCGTATTTTTTTACATCGGCCATCGTTCACTTCGAAACGATGATTAGGGATAATAAGCCCTCGAAGTAGGGTGTGAAAGTTTTTGAGCAAAGTTTTTAGCGATATCCCTTGTCGGTCCGCTTGAACCCGCACGTATCTTCCTATCGCTTCGATCGCAAAATCTCACGCATCCACGTACACAATCGCTCAGTCACAGTAATATTCTAGTATTAATTAATATCTTGATTAGAAGAAATTCTGCCGTTCATTAAACATTCTTAAGACTTGCCCCGAAAATCCATCGCAATCAGCCAAAGATCGAGGAGCACCAGCGAAAGGAGCAAACCTGGATGTACCTTTTCCGATCCAAGAAGATATTCTTGCCTTTCCGAGTGCTCCTTCAGGTTGGTAAGATCGAGTGGTCGGTTCCTTTGAAATAAGAACACCCCACCTTCGGGATCCTCGTTCTCGAGGATCGTGTCTTTATTAAAGGATCTCGAACGGCCTATTTCGTCGTCTACGTTCTACTAACTCCCGTCTTGGCCAGTTACGGCGCAGCAACGGCTGCAACAGCAGCCAGCCCGGTCGTTCGAACTTTTTATCGGCACTTCATTGGTTCAGTGGCGGCATAATTAACGATATTCGCCGGAGCTATCGAGAGTGGTATGAGCGTCGACTTTATGCTCCTCGTCCTGGCCAACTCCTCGAGGATGAAACTTTCCTAGGAAGAAGTTTATACCGCGAATGGAACGAGCCTCTTTAGAACTAGCTCAATTTAGAAGGACCTCCCTTAGAAGGATTCTCGTTAAAGCGTTCATTTTTAGTTTGTTTACCTGTTGGATTTGTTATAGGATACCGGCTTTATGGTGGATTTGTTTATGATCAGTTTCTCATTTTTTGCATAGTTGAGGATAAGTTGAAAAATACGCGTAGAAAAATTGTGGAAAAGGATCATTTTAAAAGCAGTGGTTTACTTTTAAATTTAAACTTATCGAAGGGTAGTAGCAACTTTGTAGTTTTATTGTAGGATTTAGGGATAAATTTGTGATCGTTTGTGCAATTGCAGATAAATTAAAGAACACGTGCAGAAAAATTTTCAAAGCAGCAGATTACTTCTGAACCGAAATAGCATCCTACAGTATTCAACGCTTCGGTTTGAAAGCAATCTACAGCTTTCGGAATGATCTTCTTACAAAATTTTTCTACGCGAATTTCTTAATTTTTTTTCAAACACATAAAACTCCCAAGAACCACAAATTCATCCTCTCTAAATCCATCACAAAGCCAACCAACGCTCCGATCATCCAATTCGTACAACCGAAAGACAACTGTCGGAACGACGAGATCGCTCGTGTACGTCAGAACCGTCATAACGTGTACTCCTCCGATGGGAAGCTTCTCAGGGTCCGAAAGCTCGGCTCCGCTGGAAGTAGCTGCGGGGCGTGAGGATGCAGTCGCGCCTAATGCGCGTTTCGTGTCGACGGGGCGGCTCGTATAGCGATGGAAAAGGAAGCGTTCATAGACGAAGGAGACCTTCTCCTCCGACGAGCTACGCTTCTGGCTCGCCAGGGTTGGGGGATGCGAGACACGTGTTCCTAGGGTGCCGATTACCCAGCGTCGCCTTCTTACACGCGTACGTCGCTCCGCTCGCGTAATGTCCTCGCTTCGATAAAAGCCCCGAGCGACGCGACGATGTCTGCTTTATGCAACACCGAATATGAATAACAACCTTCAGCTCGGCTCGATCTTCTTTTTTTTTTTCTTTCCTTCTTCCTTTTATCTCATCGCGAATCTTTTTATCCGAAACAACGGATCGTTACAAAGGAAAGTTGAATAATAGAAGTGAAACAAGGGTTGTCGAAGGTTCGAATACAAAAGCACCGAAAGTTGGATCGTTGGTAGCATGAGCTGCATTATGCAACCAACGGACACACACAGACCGTCGCGCGTCGCGTGAATTCAAATTTAGTTTCGAGCTTCTCGCGGAAAGAGCTCGAAGGATCAGGCTTAAAGCGGTCTCCTCTAAACTCTGAGTAGATGTAGGACGTAGGTGACCCGACTTCGGACACCCTCGCTTAAGAGCGTATCTACGGTCGTGCTTGGAAGGGAAGGATGAGATCCAGCGAGGCAAGAGTAGAAGCAGGGTGAGGTTCGGGGGTGGAGGTAGAGGACGAACGACGAAAGAGGACGAGGGTGCCTTCGTGGAAGAGCAGGGAACGTGAGCTGTATCGCCAACCGCGACTTTAATAAACCCCTTGGATTCCCGACGACGCACCATTGTGGCGGAGTCAGCCCGATCCTAAGGTGGTAGCTCGTCTTGCCTACCCTTTTCCTCCCCTCGTCGCGGGACCACCTCTTTGCCTCGTCTTATCCTCCTCTTAGTCCTATCTCTCTCGAGAGTCTCTCAATATCCCTTTGTTTAGGGTGCTTACGAGCAGTCGGAGCAAAGATGTCGTGTGCCAACGAGAGAAGGCGAACACACTAAACCCTCGACCCTAGACTTTGCCCGGATTCTAGCTCGCCAAGTGTTCCCCCGAATAGCGAGAAACAGACGATTGTTCTGACCCTTTCTGACCCGGCTGACTTTCGTGTATACCGCGATTTTAGCTGGTTTTTTTTTTTTTTTTTTCTAAGTTGGGAAATTGTACGAAGGGAAAATCTTTGACGAATATTTTTACGAATTTAATATTTAAAAGGATGACTTCTTTTTTAAGGAGATTTAGTTTGTTAAAGATTGGACTACCGAAGGCTTCAGTGAAATTTTATTTGTGCGCTGTCATAAAATATAATTAGCTTCTCGTTGATTGGAAAGATTTTGTACGAATTGTAATTAAGTTAAGAGGGTGAGAAACATAGTTTAATAATTTAGAATGATTTCTTTTTTTCTTTAATATTTTTCTGCATTTGCGTGATACTCGGTATTGAAACAAAAACTTTACAATCTTCCAAGTGGTTTAAAAGCAGGGTCTCGCGCAATGTTACTTTTCTTTGCCGGATCTGCAGCCCCAGGATATCAATCACGTCGGCCCGGAGAAAGAGAAAACGAAAAGTGGCTGGCCACGTGGGTCAACGGGGCACAATGTTCGACCCATCGTGGGGTTTTCTTTCGGCACGTGGCCGCGTCCGCCCATTCGGTTTAAGAGCCGTCGAATCCGCGTGCACGCGCCCCATTGCTCCTTTCGTTCGCCGTTTCGTTCATTAGAGTGGCCCGTGGGCAAAATATGGCCGCGTTTCCGGTTCGACGAAGCCGCGTACACATGTCGCGAAATAATCAATTTTAGCCCCTCTTTATCCCCCATCCTGAACGTATTTTTCACGCGCTACCAAGAGAAAAAGAGAAACGTTGACAAATTGCGAGGGGTTAATATAAATCTGCGTTTCGTGACGTACCAAGCGTATGATGCAGCGTATGAAATATTAGGATATAATTTGGTTGAACGCTTAAGTTTTCTTCCGATTCGTATCTCGCGACACAAAATGGCGGTGTAACTTCAAGAAATTAATAAACAAAAGGGAAAAAAAATGAAAAAAATGAAAAAAGAAAGAAAAAATCGCGATACTCGGGATATTATGCAAAAACGTATAAAGTTTCCAATTTGTCAACCATATCGCAAGCGTTGATCGTAACAGTCTTACTCCACCGGTCGTTAAAAAAAGAAAATAAAAAAGGAAAATGGAAGCTCGCTCCGCGAAGAAATCTGAAAGCGAACAAACTATCGTTTCAACCAGTTTTACCCGCTACCATCGCGAGGCAGTTACTGCCACCTCGTCGCGATAGCATCGAAACGCGAGCAAACACGTCCGAACGAGTAACCCTTCGCATCAAGCGTTAAACTGGTATCTTTGTCCCGTTCGAATCGAATCGGAACGCGTTCGTTCAATTACGAGCTGACGGACAAGCGGAATGCGAGCGAGGAAGAGGGTCCGAATATTCCGCTGGACGAGACGCGTCAGCTTGTCCCTCTTGCAAGGACGAACACGGGCACGCCGAGCCTAACTCGTCCTCTCTCCATCGAGCGTACGATATTAAATACTCCGTATACGTACAGGAAGGCGAGTACCTATATGAAATCGGGTGTCGTTTTTACTCCGAGCTCGAAAGATATCATCCAGTCGCGAGACAGGATATCGCGTTACCGCGGCGATTGCAGGTGAAAACGACTCGCGCCGGATTTATTCATAAAGGGACTGACGAGAAAGCCCCCGACCGGGATAAACTCACTTGTAGATAGAGGCAGAGAGGTAAAAAGAGAAACTGAGAGAGAGAGGAAGGGAGAGATAGAGATACTGAAAGAGAGAAACAGAGAGATTGAGGAAAAGAGAGATATCGGAGGATTGAGAGAGAGAAGGACGGAAAGAGGGAAAAAGAGAGAAAAAGAGAGAAAAAGAGAGTAAAAAAGATTGAGAGAGAAAAGGAGAGAAAAAAAAGATTGTGAGAGTAAAGGAGAGAAAAAGAGGGATTGAGAGAGAAAAGGAGAGAAAAAGAGAGATTGAGAGAGAAAGGGAAAGGGAGACTGAGAGAGACAAAGAGAGAAAAAGAGCGAGAAATAGAGAAGCGAAGCAGCGACGGGCAACAACACTCGGATTCGACGGTATACGCGTCGCGTTTATATTAAAAGCTTGCAAATTCGTCGCGAGCGCGAGCTGTCCCGAATGCAAAAGAGGAGAATGACGAGGAGGTACGTTTGGCGGAAGCTGAAGGGGGTTGACAGGGTGGCCGCGGGGCTAAGGGATGGAAAAGCGATGGAAACGTGGATATTCGAGCACAGTCACTTTCTTTCTTTATTTATTTCTTTCTCTATGCTCTCTCGACTAATATTAGCACACGATGGCTCGAGCGAGCGAACGGTCGCGGAACCGTGGACGAGTATTTTTAATTATTATTTACGAACAAATGGGAGGAGCGAAGAGAGACGGAACGGCAGAGATGAATATGAAAAAGCACTTCATTTTTTTAATTGGATACGCCCGGCCGCAGAGCGGCCGCTCAGCGCGTGCTCGCGTTTCCAACTGAATTTTAATTTTGATTAACCGGCAAATAAGCGCGACACGAGGCGCCGCCTCGGTGTTTGCCGAATTCGCCAGACGGAACGTACGATGGGGACGTATTTATGGGAATATAGAGTGGAGGTGGTTTATTTTAAAACGATACCGAACCGATTTCCAGCGGGCAAAAATTTTTGCAGCGTGACACGGGAAAGCGTGCCGCGAGGCAGTTACGCTCGCAATTTCGCGATTACGCGGTATCGCGGTATTGTAATCGAACGCGATAATTGCCGGAGAGCTTATGAATTGTGAAATACTGTTAGCACTTTGCCGCTCGTGCGGCCCCTGGGGAGAGATAATCGTCGGTGATTGCTATTGTTTGCTAGTATCGCTGAGTGCGGAATCGTTGATCGACTGTAACATATACGTTTATTTCTTTCAGCGATGGAACGGAGAAACGTTCCTATAAAACATAAAATATTACAGTTTATAGTAAAGTTATAACATTTTTTTTTATATCTCTTCTTTTACGTAAGAAACTTTTTTTACGCTGATCGAATGTTCTTTGTATTTCTTGCGTCGAGTGAAAATTGATTATGAATAAGAAATACATTTGTAATTTTTTTCACTCGCGACTAGTTTCAAGTAAAATGGTACGTTTCTTGAATTGAATTTAATGTTTTCTTAAAATCGTAAAACGCTGGAATATCGTAACGAATTAGCGACAAGAATCCGAAGGTAAAACGTTGAAGTAGCGTCCACTGAAAATTTGCAGGGCTAATTTTTAACTCATTCGCGGTCGGCGCGCCGCCTTTGGCGAGGATCCGCTTCTTCTCTTTGGCAAGAACCATGCCTCCGAGTACCCTACAGAGCAAAAGTGTGCTCACGGTAAACGTCCAAGTGGTTTCTTGGAAGGAAGAACACGGCTACCAGCTTGCAAAATAGGCATTCGTCGACACTAGCCGCCGTTTACCTTTACTCTCTATTTGTACTTATTTCCCCGAAAGTTCCTACATACGTGTCGCCGCGTTTAAATCGAGCCTCGGCCTGCAGGCCGTCGTGAATATTTATTTTAACGCTTGACGTCGCGTACCAACAGCTATTACCTCGATCTTCGCGTGAATTAAAAGAAACTGGAATCGATAAAGCATCGACTTCTTTAAAATTCCATTCCGCCTATATTTAAATTAAATTTAATCGAGTGCGGCCTGGGTCATCGATCACGCATCGTGATTGACTGAAATATTGTTTGCAAAATTGTTCGAATAAACTAGATACAGTAGATAGAAAATATCAAGAATTTAGCACAAGTGCTATTTTGTCCTAATTAACCCTTTGCACCAAAAGTAATAAAATTAAACACTTTAAGTNTCTTTGCAAAATTGTTCGAATAAACTAGATACAGTAGATAGAAAATATAAAGAATTTAGCACAAGTGCTATTTTGTCCTAATTAACCCTTTGCATCAAAAGTAATAAAATTAAACACTTTAAGATTTCACAATAGTCCAGTGAGACTTAAAAAAAGCTAAAAAGTGCAAAGTTTAATATTCCAATACAATTTTTTCTCTTCGACTTAACTCTTATGTGAACAACCAAAATGTTCACATTTATTGAACCAACCGGATTACCCGAGTATTTACATAAATTTTAATTCCGGAAGTGTAAATCGAAGGAAAATTTTCCAAATAATGGGGATCCGGAGCTGTTTCGCGACAAGTTCACAACGTAACAAATTATTAATGGAAATATAATAGAAACGAGTACCCGGGTATCTGGTTGTCCACGTGAGGGTTAAAATACCACTGAAACACGCGTTCGGAACGCACGGAACGC